>JABACO010000269.1:0-47974 GCA_013339895.1 Ephydatia muelleri | reverse complement strand
ACAATGCGTGTCACCATGTTATCCTGTAATGTGCAGTGCTGTGTTAATGGAAGACACATGCATACAGGAACAATGTGAGATGCAGGTTCCAGTCAGTCTGACTCTAGGTGAGGGTCTGTGTGCTGTGGCACGTGAAGAGTTCTGTGTCGTGCTGGAACCAGAGCCCCTGTTCATGGAGAGGCGGCATGGACTTGTGTGGCCCACTCTATCTCTCGAACTAAGAATGGTGTCACAAGAATACAGATCATGACCCAAACCCAACAGCCATAAGAGTTCTCAAAGGAGAGAAGGTGGGAAAGTTTCATTCTGTTGACGAGAGCAAGTGTGTTTGTGTACTGTCAGGCTCCTCCCCAGAAGTAGGTAGCAGATCTCAAGAGAGTCTCGAGAGCATTATTACCAGCCTAGTCTGCGATGCGGAGGATCTCTCGTCAGAAGAACGGACAGCTGAAGGAACTGTTGCACCGATTCTCCGACGTCATATCTTTGTCCGATTCAGATATTGGGAGAACGGAAATGATTCAACATCATATCAACACAGAGAATGCAAAACCCGTAAGCAAGCTCCTCGACGGCTACCCTTTCATCATCTTAAGGAGGTGAAGAAATTAGTTGAGAGCATGCTTGATAACAATGTAATTGAACCTTCGAATGGGCCGTGGGCGTCGCCAATAGTGTTGGTGAAGAAGAAAGACGGTTCGACCAGATTTTGTGTTGATTTCCGTCAGTTAAATTCAGTCACCAGGAAGGACGCACATCCCATTCCAAGGATTGACGAGACTTTGGATGCACTGCATGGAGCATGTTGGTTTTCAACACTTGACCTGGCCAGCGGCTACTGGCAGGTGAAAGTAGCACCGGAGGATCGAGAGAAGACGGCGTTTACTACTCCCGTATGGTCTATACCAGTTTTGTGTGATGCCGTTTGGCCTGTGTAATGCACCCAGTACCTTTCAGCGCCTGATGGAACTAGTCCTGGCAGGCCTTCATTGGTCTTCTTGCCTCGTATATTTAGACGACATCATTATCTACAGTCGCACAGTCAAAGAACACCTCACAAGGCTGGAAGAGGTACTTGAGAGGTTACAGGCAGCTGGAATGAAATTGAAGCCTAAAAAGTGCCGACTGCTTCGTCGGAAGGTTAATTACCTGGGCTACATAGTTTCCAGTGGCGGAGTGCAAACGGATCCACTGAAAGTCGAAAGCATTCTCAGCTGGCCCTCGCCGACTACCCAGAAAGAGCTAAGACAGTTTCTCGGTCTTGCCTCTTATTATCGGCGATTTGTGAAAGGCTTCGCCAGCATCGCTGCCCCCCTCAATCACCTGCTGGAAAAGGGTAAGCCATGGGAGTGGACGAAAGTATGTGAACATGCATTTAGTTCCCTGAAGAAAATGCTGACAACTTCCCCGATTTTGGCATACCCAGATTTTGAAATAGAATTTACAGTTGATTGCGATGCTAGTGGAGATGGTCTGGGTGCGGTGTTGTCGCAATGCATTGGGGGTGGTGAAAATGTGATTTCATATGCAAGCAGATCATTAACGAAGCCTGAAAAGAAGTACTGCGCCACCCGGAAAGAAATGCTAGCGTTGGTGTGGGCGGTTGGTCAATTCCGTCCATATCTTTTGGGGAGACCATTTACAGTACGGACTGACCACAGTGCTCTTCAGTGGCTTTACTCATTCAAGGAACCAGAAGGACAAGTGGCCAGGTGGCTGGAATCGCTTGCAGAATACGAATTCACAGTCCAACATCGTCCCGGGAAGAAGCATACTAATGCTGATGCTTTGTCTCGCGTACCCTGCCAGGATGCCCCTGCAGTCAATGCCAACAGCATACCTCTGGACCGCACGGATAGCTGGCTGTCACAGCTGTCTAAACGGGAGATTCGTGAGTTGCAGTCCAGAGACGAGGGTATAGAACAGGTGATAGAGTGGGTAGAGCATCCAAAAACCAGCCTCAACGTTGTCCACCGAGTGCTAGCCATGTGATGAAGAGCCTCTGGGCCCAGAAGAAGTACCTAGAATAATAGATGGAGTGTTGTATCGGCGTTGGGAAGATGCCAGGGGGCGGGGGTTTAAATAAATGTTTCCAGTTAGTTATTCCACCCAGTTTGGTACCAACTGTACTTGCTGAGCTTCACGACTCTCCTACGGCAGGCCACTTAGGAGTGGGCAAGGTACTGGAAAAGGTCAGACGTAGATTTACTGGGTTGGGCAGCGCCGGATGTGCAGGGATGGTGTGATTCGTGTAATTTGTGTGGGTCGACGAAGTCGCCACCTAAACACCGTCACGCTCCATTGCAGCGGACGTTTCTACAACCCCCTATGCAACGTGTGGCGATGGATATCCTGGGTCCTCTACCGTTGACACCCCGTTCAAATAAGTACGTGTTGGTAATCGGTGATTACTTTACCAAGTGGACGGAAGCGTTTGCTATCCCAGACATGGAGACAGTTACAGTAGCTCGTGTGTTTGTTAATGAGTTGTTTCCAGGTTTGGGGCACCGACACACCTCCATACAGATCAGGGTAGAAGCTTTGAATCACCCTAATAAAAGAGCTCTGTCAGCTGATGGGAATTGTCAAGACCAGGACCACGCCCTACCACCCGCAATCAGACGGCATGATTGAGCGTTTCAACAGGACTTTATTGTCGATGTTGAGAATGGCAAGCAGTTGATGACGAAAGCAAACTGGGACCTGAAGCTACCGTGCCTTATGTTGGCATATCGGACTAGTGTCCATGAGGCTACCAAACATACACCATTTTCCCTGATGTTTGGCAGAGAGGTGCAGCTGCCTATCGATGTCATGTTTGGTTTGCCCACAGGTTCTGGTCAGCCTACTAATGTTCCAGTGTATGTTAAGGAATTACGGAAGTGGTTGAGCGAAGCTTATGAACGTGTACGACAGCACCTTTCTGCTGAGCAGAAAAGACATAAACTGTTGTACGACACAAAGGTTGCAGGTAACCCTTTTGTTAAAGGGGACAAAGTATGGCTACACAATGCAGCAGTACCACGGGGGTATTCTAAGAAGTTGCATAGATTTTGGAAAGGGCCATACACAGTGGTGGATGTGCTAAATAATTGCGTATACAAAATCAAACAAGATGCCAGTCCTCACAAACAGCACACAGTACATTTTGACAGGTTGAAGCCATACTTGCACAGGGTGGAGCATACAGAAGAAGCAGGTCCTTCACAGCAGGGTGATTGTACCAGCTAGGGAGACCATCCCACCGCACGATGTGAATGAAGAAATGTATGACTTGGTGGTAGTGCCACAGAACCAGGCTGCGCAGTTAGCACCAGCTGACGAGGAAACTCAACAGCCAGTAGAACATTATCATGAAGACCCAGTAGAGGAAGTTGGTGAGCAGGATGACGGTGATGACACAGAGCCCTCATCAAGTTGAACAAGTCCCTCTGCGTCGTTCTAGGCCGCAGCAGACAGCCTCCAGAAAGGCTTGGAAGTTGGACTTATTTTTAGCATGACACGTGGACGTGTACTCTTCAAGGAGGGAGCAGTGTAACGACATCACGTGCTGATCTGCTCTAGAACATTCTTTTATGTTATATAAGAAGTTACTTGTATGCATGTAAATGTTCTTCTCATTTACCTATTTCCGGTGTATGCGTTACACAAACATACTCTCACTGCGCGTATAGTCTATATAGTAATAGCAGCTGTACGCAAAATTCGTTTACACTGCGGTATATGAAAAATAATCGATGGCGATCAAACAATGTGTGCTTTATAGTTCAGAGAGGGCTGTAGTTTGGCTAGTCGGATGTAGGAGGGGGGGGGGGGGGGGAGAGGGGAAGGAGAGGGGAAGGAGGGGCAAATTATTTTCCTATCTGTACATTATACGTGCTCAGGGTTTTAGCGACAAATCACAAAATGATAATAAAAGGAAGGCCAGAGAGAAACAAGGAACAAGGCAGTACGGTCATCTTCGTAAGAGAAGCTGACGTACAGTGTAGTACTAGTCCCAAGCCATCCAGCACGTACCTCTTTAGCTGCGTCATGTTGTTCGCTTTTGCAATGATTATAAAATTTATAATATAACTGAAATTTAATGACAATACATATGATGATAAATAGCATGGGAGATTATCAGTGTGACGCAGGAATTACGTGTTGTACTGCTACATTGTGAGTACGCGAGAATTTAATCGTTAGTATATTTAGATTCAGTGAATGAACGCTGTCAGGTGGATTGTAAATCTCACCGACATGCACGCGGATTGCATGCTCATATTTCGTGTTTCATTTGTAATCCCGTGGGTAGATTAAGCACGATCAGTGCATATGTAGTTCCGATGGCTATAGCGTCAGCTGACAATTGCTGAAGAATGTGCGAACAAAAAGGGTACGCGCTAAAGTATATTGTATGTATACCATATACAAGACATGCAACTTTATATAGATGGTTTGCTTCGTTTTGTGGCGAAGACAGCGGGGTCAGGACGGTTAGGATTATAGGGATCCAACCGTACGATCGATATCATGCAAAAAGCGCATTCCAGAGGCTGATTGGAATCAGGCAGTACTAGCGCTGCAGGCAAAGAGTGTTATAAATATAGTGCCGCTCCCCGATGCGCGGCCCACTCCACTGGAGATCATTCCGTTGATACATCATCGTTCAATTAGTATCACATGCAATGCTGAGTGATCTAAGTTGCATGTGTTTATAAAACACCATGCAGGTGCATCGCAACACAAATATTGTTTTGCAGCACGAATCTATACTTAAATGATGTACTATTTGATAAAACGGAGCGGTCTAAAATTTTACAGGTATTAATGAACAGAAATATTATGCAGTACTGCCAGCTACATGAAAGTAAGGGTAAGAACAGCTAATTTCTGCGAATTGTACTTGCTGGTGCTTTTTTCTTTTAAAATGTAGGTAATGACCAGCTTGTTGTGGGGGATTCAGGAGTTAGTGGTCTGTGGCATCCTGCTTATCCTGCACTGCGACCTGCCCCATAGCAAGTAAGTGTTCATGTCAGTTGCATGATGTTACAAAGCTCATTGCGGGTGGCGCTGTTACATGCAGCTTTAAAAGCACATTATCGCACAAGCACCCAAACTATGTGAATTAAGTGGAAATGCGAATAAAAAAGTACGAGTACAACATCGCATATACGCGTGATTGAGTAACAATATGCGAGAGGCAATAAAAATATTAAAAGACCAGGATGTTCAACTTAGCCACCATATACGTACAGTGGTGTAAGCACAATCTTGCGCACTGAATCTATAAGACTATTGCACACTTGTATCCAGAAGGTACCTTTGAAAGGATACTATGGGAACAGCAGTTGGAAAGCTCCCCAGTGCATGGATGCATCAAGTGGCAACCGGGCCTTACATATACATCAAGTAGTGCTAAATATTAAGAGACTCTAAGTGCCTTGTGTTACCCTCTCAACACACTCGTAGCCTATGTGATTAATTGTGTGCGATGAAAAGTTGTAAGAGCAGCTAGTCTGCACAATCTAGAAGCGTGGCACAAGCGTGTTTTGCTAATAATTGATCAAATTAATGTCCGAAAGCATCTCATTTATGACAAAAGTTGTGATGAACTGGTAGGATTTACATGCAGATCTCTGGGAAAAATTAACAATCATCTGCTTGCATTTGTAAAGACAATTCATTGCAACACATCTCCCACATTAGCCAACAACATGCTTATAGTGTTTATGATTTGTGAACTAATTTCCATGCTCCTGCATCAACGGAAATCAGTTATTTGTTGCACCCGTTTACAAACTTGAAATGTATTGGATTTAAAATACAATTCTGTGGTCCAGGTTACATTTTGTATCGTACTCTGATAGGTCATGAGAATCACTTTGATGGTCACAACACCAACCATCTGTTTTTAACAATCTATTCATATGATAGCGAACTTGTCTACAAAGTTTCAAACAAGTATTTTAAAGATGGGCGACCTCTTTCCTCATATGGAGAAATGGCCCGTACATAGGCGGTCATCTTGCTTTTTTTTTTTCAAATTTAATTTCGAACACGTTTATAATTTACGATAAATCGGGCTGATTGTGAATTGTGCTTTATAAGATTATACCATAAACCATTCGTAAACTAAAATCAAGACAGAAATTTAATTTCTACCGCGCATAATTTATTCATAAATGAAGTAGTCATTACGTAATACCTTGCGTCTTGGAATAAAGTTATAGTTATTAAACTTATGTCCGCGCCGCTCGCGCGCTAGCTAGTAGTGGTTAACTGTTATAAACTTTGATGGCTTGTAACGTAACTATCAACAACTATAATTGCATTATCTTATCATCTGTCACTTGCACTGGAGATGTGGAGCGCATCAATCAGGCACAATGATGCATGCAGGGATCGAACTACGTATGCCCTTCATGCTTTCATCTTCTGAGACGCAGGTGTTTTGGTGAGTATACTATGTGAATTTAGTAGCGTAGGGTATGTTCGGCAGTGGGTAGTGTTCGGCCCTATGTGCATATCTTGGAAGGAGTAGATATGGCCTTCTCCCTATACTAGTACAGTTGGCCATCTCTCTGTAATGGTGGACATCTCCCTGTACTGTAACAAGTGATAGCCTTCTCCCTTTACTCCCGAACCGTTAATTGCCCGTCTCCTTATACTGTTGGTCTTCTTCCTTTATTGTTAGACTGGTGGCCTTCTCCCTGTATTGCTGGTCTTCTCCCTATACTGTTCGCCTTGTCTTTATACTGTTGGTCTTCTACCTATACTGTTGGCTTCTCCCTATACTGTTGGCTATTCTGTTGGCCTTGTTGAGTGTGGATATGGTATACTGTTGGCCTTCTCCCTGGGTTATTCAAATTAGGGGCAAACCAGGGGGTGGATAGGGGGTGGGAGCGGTAAATCCTTGCCCTGTCCAATACCATACACTGTATATGGACTACAACTGTTTACGGCGTACATACTGGTACAGGCCTGCACATCCGGTGGGTGTGGCCAAAGCAACTCCAGCAGCTTGAAGACATTACAAGCCATGCCCACATTCCAGGCTGCTCCCAATGTTACTGCTCTGAACGCTGTGACTGCACTGTCCAATCCAAATGACCTGCTGATCCAGTATGATGTGTGGGATAGGGGGGGCACCTTTTTGGGGGGAAACCCCACTCTTTGAAAGTGTTTGATCTCCGATTATTATATATACCCCACCCATTTATTGTGACCACCACTTGTATTTGTAGCCCCGCTCACGTTGCATGCTGTGTAGCTACATGTAGGTGCCACACCCCCTGTATTGCAATCAAAATCAATGTGAGTGTGTGTGTGTGTGTGTGTGTGTGTGAACATATGTATTCATGCACACACATTCACACATGTATCACTCGCACACATACTCACATACATGTACATGTACATGCACACTGTCATGTGTGTGTGTGGGTGTATTTGTGTATGTCACATCTTGGTCCCTTTCACAGCATCATTGGGGGTTCCAAGCCCTCAGCTTCTGGTACTCTCCTCTTCCTCTGTCAATGTGATGTAGTTGAACCCCTCAGTTCCGAATGGGATCATCACAGCCTACAATGTGTAAGCGGTTTCCGTACTGAGGAACATCCTTCTCACTACCTCCAGTGTCCCGTGGTACATAACCTGCAGCCGTCAACGCAGTACAGCTTTGTGGAAGCAGCATGCACCACAGCTGGATGTCAGACTGGTGGTGTTGCCAATGTCACAACACTGGATAGTGGTACGTGTATGTGGACCATGTGTGTGTGTGTGTGTGTGTGTGTGTGTGTGTGTGTGTGTGTGTGTGTGTGTGTTGTGTTGTGTGTTGTGTGTGTGTGCATGCGTGTGTGTCTGTGCATGTGCACATGTGTATGTGTGTGTGTGGGTGTGTGTTTACATGTATGTGTGTGGATGTTGTTTGTGTTGCAAGTACATGTACATGTGTATGATTTGGTGTTGTAGGTACATGTTTTTATGGCCTTCTCTTCCTGCCTTGCGTAAAGAAAATGGCAGTCAGCATTCACTCAGCAGACACAAGCAGCATTTGCATGCATGTGTGCCATGTGCACATGATGTGTGTGTGGGTTATGTGTTATGTATTCAATTATATTCAACAAAGCCCCAAGTGGTCATTGACAACCACTTTGTATCTTTCTCACACCCTTAGCACCTGTGGGCCAAGCTCCCCCCTCATTCTCAATATCAATTCCTCTTCCATGTCCCTCCAATGGAATGCTCCCCTCCAACCCGACTATGTCATCACTGCCTACACCCTGCACCATCGGGTCCCCAGCCTTAAGTCCCAGTCAGAGATGTGGCACCTCCTTCAATGGTAGGGGCCTGGCTACATTCAGCGGGCACATGTTCCTTTGTGGTTTTATTAACCAGGCCACAGTCCAGTTCCATACCTACAACCCCAGTGGCATTCTCTTCTACCAGATCAACAGTGTAATGACTGACTTCCTGGGGGTGAAGCTTCATGGCGGGTTGCCATGGTTAATATTTGATGTGGGCTCTGGACCAGCTGTCGTTTGATCCAACAGTACTAGAACCTTCAACGATGGTCAGTAGCACACTGTGAGCTTCAGAACTCATCGGTCATGTTGAGCTTGTACGTCGATGCAAGCGTAGTGCAGTCCCCTCCTGTGGTCAGTAACCTCTGTGATGGCCAGGGGCACGTGGTGCTGTTTGAGCAGGCCTCCAATACCTTCTACATCACCGTGGATACGGTGCACACGGCGGCCATCACTGCCGCGATTGTCCCACTGCTGACCATGAAAGTCTACTTTGAGGGATTTCCCAGCACATCGAGCAGATATGGCATTGCAACCCCTTACAGCATGTTTCTTATCCCCTCCTGAATGGTACCTCGGTGTGCGTGATTGTGTGTGCGTGTGTATGTATGTGTCACTGACTGTGTATGCATGTACATGTATGTGTGATGTCATTGTGTGCATGTGATTTCATCCTCTTCCCCCTCTTTTCCCCAGCACCGGATGGATTTGATGCTGTGTTGGTGCAGAATGTGGGCTCCGCCTACATCATTGTGTCTTGGGACTTGCCAACTCATAGTAATGGCATCCATCAACTTCAGTTTGTATTGCAATGGTGCTCTGGCAGGTGTCGTGCCCCTTACTGTGATCAGCTAAAACACCACCGGCCTCCTCCCCTTCACTTTGTACATGTACATGTATGTCTTCTCTGCAACTGTGTGCAACATGCGCAAATAACAGTGTGCATGGTACATGTATATGATCTGTGCTCAGTACATTATCTGTTGGACAGGTCCTCCAGTCACGCCTGCAGACACTGCACTCCAGTTGGAACATGGTGTTGGGCGTCATCAGTGCTGCAGCCAGCCTGCCCAGGTACATTGTGTACACTTCAATCACTTACATGTAGTTTGTGTTCCATCTTCTTTGCTTTTATCCCTCTCTCCTCCTTCCTTTCTTTCTCTCTCCTGTCTCACCTACTCTCACTCCTCACTTCCTCCTTCCTCCCTCCCTCCTCCTTCCTCCCTCCCCCCTCCCTCCCCCTCCCTCCCTCCCTCCCCCTCCCTCCCTCCCTCCCTCCCTCCCTCCCTCCCTCCCTCCCTCCCTCTCCCTCCCTCCTCCCTCCTCCCTCCCTCCCTCCCTCCCTCCCTCCCTCCCTCCCTCCCTCCCCCCCCTCCCTCCCCCCCTCCCTCCCTCTTACCTCCCTTTACCTTCACCTCCTCCTCACTTTCCCTTCTCCATCAGATCCTCCAGTACATTGTGATTCCAACCTTCTCAGCATGAGGAGGACAGCCCTCCTGGGGGACCCCCTGATCCTGAGTCAGACACTGATGACATTGTCATCAGCATATTTTATTATAAGATCATTAACCCTGACAAGTCATTTGGCTCCTCAGTGAGTATTCCACTCAATATGCCTAGACCTTATACAATCATACCTTGGCACTCTTCCCCAGGACCCCCATGTGCATCCTTCTCCTACAACTCTCCTCTCTGCTAGTGGAACTTACTGCCCCAAACATTCATGACTCCAACAAGTCAGTACAGATACAGATGTGTAGTGTAGCCATGTACTATTAGCGTTGAAATGGTATTCTGTTGGCCTTCTAGGTACTGTTGTTTATGCTTGGCCTTGACTGCTACCACAAAACCCACAAGGGCAGACAACCATTGTCCTGGCTAAAATGAATACCAAAGCATCTTGTGAGCTGTGTTAACCTTCACTTGATTGGCAGATAGTGTGGCAGATATATGTACATGAAGATTGGACTACTTGTGAGGGTGTGTGTGTGTGTGTGTGTGTGTGTGTAAGTGGTAATGCCTGTGGTTATCTTATCTCACATCCATGGGAGGAGCTACACCTCTATGTAATGGGCTTTATCTGTGTACATGTACTGTAGGCACAAGCGCTTCCATACACTCTTTGACTTGTTGAAATATGAGTTGATGCCGAAGTACAATGTAATGTGCTCTTCCCTAGACCCTATGGAGGAACTTACAGCCACTCCCCCATACCCCAGCTGGAGCAGGACGTGGGCATGGGACATTTGTTCCCCCCCCCCCCCCCCCCCACACACACACACACACACTGGAAATCCTGGATTCATCACTGAAATTGAATTGATTCATCACTGAAATTGAATGTACTCTCTTGTCAGGATCAGATGCCCTTACAATGAAAGAGTCACCCCTCAAAATCTTGATACTGCTCTTCCTAAGGCCACACCCATCATGGGGGTGGTTGCAAAATGACTAACTGCCTCTATCTTTTGTTTTCTGTGCACCATCATCTTTTATTAAAATGCTTGACCCTTGCACCCACAACATACATGTATTACATGCATGTGCTTGTTTACTCATTGTTACATATATGTGATTCAATGGCTGGGCACTGGACAACATCACCACCCTGTTTACAGGTAGATGCGCCAGGGCACAAAGAACATGAGGAGCCTCTAGCCATATCCATCCCTAGCCACTATTGGATGGAGAATTACAGTTCATTGGGTTCAAAGTTCAGGTCAAGACTACCAGTAGCCAGGATGCAGCATGAGGTGCTGACACAGAGAGCAGCCAAGCCTTGTCAGCAGGTGATGATGCTTTCAACAATAATGAGAACTGGTGGTCCTCTAGTTTCTTTGACAGTACCCTTTGGTGGACGGGTGAGGCTATGATAGCATCCACAGAGATTACTTCAGACAGGGAGACTATGCCTTATATTTGTGTCCCATAAAACAAACATCAGTCCTAACAAGATCTTTTTATCACCTTCGGAAGCAATTCATTACTTAAAACAAAAGCTTACATATAATGAAGTGGCCAGAAAGCAATAGGCCTGTGGTGAAGTACTGGAATGACTACAATTAAGCACACACTAATGTATCATTAACTCCAATACTCCTAAATCAAAGTTCGACTTGACTGTGATCTATTTTACATCTTGCAGCACTCTTTCAGGCGGGAGCATGTCGAATAGTTCAAGAGAGCTGACACTGAATCACCAACATAGCTACACACATGGTTCTTCCATCAGTGAGTCTCTACAAGGCTGAGAAGACATGAAGGTCAAGAACATAGAATTTTCACATATATACGTGTACATAAAACACATACATACATGTACATACACATACATGTATGCACACATATTTATATATATGGGACAGTTTCCAACAAAATTGCCCCTCAAAATTCCCTTGTGTTTGAATCGCTATAACTTCCAAACGGTTAAGGCTATTGACTTCTTATTCTCAACACTTCATACTACACCACTTCTGTATGGTGAAATACGTTTTGGGGTATTGCAATTTCCCACTAGGTTCAATCCCACCAAATACCTTTCAGTTCTCCTGTAATCAAATCGCTTTTAAAATTCGGTTTGTGGTAGTGAGGTTCCTGTACCTATCGCGGCAAATTGTGTCCCGCCATATCAAGCGGGAAAATGTGCATGTAGGGACCTCTCTATTTACAAACCGAATTTGAAGCGATTTAATTACTCCTACTGAAAGTTATGGTAGGTTTGAACCCGGTGGGGTATTGGATGTTGCAATACTTGCACAGTCAAGTGCATGGCCCCCAAAATGTATTTTACTATTGAGAAATGGTGTGGTATGAAGTGTTGAAAATAGGAAGTCGAAGCGTTAAGTTATGAATTTTTATAACATTTTATAGTCATGGTATTATATAATTATATGTGATGGGCCGTTTTCGTGGAAACTGTCCCTTATACATGTACATGCATGTACATACACATATGGGGCAGAGAAAACATGGTAGTGTTCAAATGTTATAGTTGACACAAATCTTATGCACCTCAACTTAAAGTCGGACTAACTGTTGCAAAGTTAAAAGCTTTAATAAGGCAATACTTTTCAATGGGAAAGGTCAATAAAGTGCGTACCGCCAGTGTATGACTACATTTGATGCTTCCACCGTTTTTATCAGACGTTACCATACACGTAGATAGTTTAGAGATCTATATGTGTAAGCTCTTATCAGGCCCATAGCCAGGGGGGGATTCCCCCCCCCCGTCTTCTAGTTATGGTACTTATAAAAATGCGTTAGGCCCGAAGGTGTCTCGCTTTTCATATTTGGCCCGCTAAACGCGAGGGGGACCTGACGGGACTTCCCCCCCCCCGCCCCCCCCCTCGCTGTTGTATTTGGCCCCCCGGATAAATGCTTTCGGAAGTATTCGATTCCCCCCCCCCCCCCCCCCCCCCCCCCCCCCTCACTTCCTGGCTACGGGCCTGTTTATATGTATTAACGCTCCGGTATATTACAGTTACACAACCATTTAGCGGACGTAGCTACTGTAATCATGTACGTGTCACATTCATGCTAACCTAGGACTCTGAGACTTGCAAGATGCTTCCGTAAGAAGACTGGTTTGTTGTCATGCCCAGGCACTCCTGTGTCGATTCTATGAGTGGCAAACTCCTCTGTGTAATCGCCACCTCCGTCTTTGCAACATATAATCCCAATTAGTGCCCACTCTTACAAGGGGTCATGGTAAGTCATGTATTATTGGTCATTAATACAACATAAAAAAATAAAAAAAACAGGTCTGGGCACGACTGACGATAGGGTGGCACGTGATGATTGTGGTAGGCACATTGAATCTGGGGTGCATCTCACTAACCATTCAAGGGAAGTGCGATTTGAAGGCCCTAAGCTCTGAAAAAATAATGATAAATAAGTTCATTGATTACTCTCATGTAATCCGTGAGCAGGTAAGGAAATATCATTTGGTTTGGGAACTATTGATGACTGAATAAGGAAATGAGAAAAAATGAATGGACATTGGAAACCTTGCATAATTAATGTAGAAGTGCGGATATAGGTACTTAAGTTGCGAAAAACTACACCAAATATGTCAACCAGTCCCCACATTGCAAATCCGAGAGCAGCTAGTCAATATTTGTTTTTTTTCTGCAGTTAGCTGCAGTTTTCTGAATGCGTCCATACATTTGCTATGGACATTGAATTACGCAATGACCGAATACCGCGTAATCCTTTTGATCGCCAATTTCTCGATATGTTGTACCCCACCTTCTAAAAACAACTCGAAACTGCCTATCATCTAATTCCAGGCCTTTGTGGGTACACGTATACATGTACTGTACTAACGATACAGTTGTTACTTTTTATTTCTAGTGCAATGGACACGATATCCCATTAAAGCACATCATGGATTTATACAAATAGGCCAAGGAGAAGAGTATGGGTTCAAAACTGCTGGAAAAGCTAGCTAAATCAAGAGCACTTACTGTTGAAAGTATGAGAGTTGAGGTAAATCTTTAATGTTTGGTGGAGTTTGTCATCCATCATTAAGTGCATTTAGCTTCTCAGTGAAAGTTTGACCAAACCTAACCCTTTGGCATTATCACATGATCCATCTGTACAGGGAAACAGTGAGATTTGTGTCAATTTGACTCCTTATATCGTGGAAATTTTCATCAAGCAGACAGATATCAAAAACCATTCAGACAACCATACCAATCTACAAATGACTTTTGCCTTAAAGTGAATGAATAAACTCAGCTTTTTGTTGTTGTTAGACTTTGTAATTGTCTTGTAGTGTTATCAGATATGTTTTAGGTTCCCTGTATGGCTGGGTAAGAAGTGTGGAGAACAGAGTTGGATTATCGGCAAGGTAATGCTGCCAAGTCTCCAAACACTTCTAGGATTGAGAATGACTGATAAATAATTGCATTTGCCTGTTGATAATGTTTGAGTTCTCTTTTGAGTGTGTTAATGTTCACAATCTCCATGCCAAAACTTTGTCAAGACCCATTTGAAAGATTTTTCAGCTGCCAGCATCAAAGAGGATCCATAAATAACAACCCTAGTGTATCAGAATTTTACAAAAACACACAGACAATTCCCAGCTAACAGCTTTTGCAGACCATTAATGAGAGGAAACTGTTCAAACAATCATGCAGAAGAACTCCAAACATGCAAGATTAACCCCGAATTTTGCAAGAGGCTATCAAAGCAAAACCACTGCAGACACCGGTACAGATACTAAATTATACACAACATACGTATACTCTGATTTACATGAATAATCCAAATGTGTTATCAGCCAGTATAAGTACACCTCCAATTGAAGTCAACTATTAAGAAAACCTCGATTCAATTAAAGACAATAATGCTTTGTTCTTTTTCTTCCGAGGATGTGAATTCTGCATGTCATTAGATTTTTTTTGCAGATTTCATTACACCTTTGGATTTTTGAGTTGTTTTCTTGTTAAGCCAATTGAATTTCTCGATCCAGGTGCATAAGAGTATCCTCTTTTAGTCAACTTTGTCTACATTATTTTGAGACGTTCAGTTTCAATGTCTGCATGGAGCTGCAAGCATTGATCAATAAAACATAGCATCCAAATTTTCCATATTTATACACTTAAAAAGTGTTTTGTTGAATCCAGAAAAAATAGAATCTGAACCTGCGGCAGCAGGTTCAATATAGGATTGATTGAGGATTGATGAATATCATTAAAAAAACTTTACTCGCGTCTGGAGGGACAACGGAGAAACGGATCGCTTATCTCTTTATCGCGATGGAACGAGAACTCAAAGATCTACAGTTCTACGTTTGTTCCGTGTCATAAAACGGTGTGCTTTTAGAGAAACAAACGAATTCCTGTTCCTCGTGCCCAGTCCTAAAATAATTCTTGGTCGTCGTCGTCGTCGTCGTCGTCGTCGTCGTCTTCTTCTTCTTCCTTAGGAAGGTATAACTCGAGCTACGAACGGTTTTGAATAACGGCAATAGCACCAATATCTTCGGAATTCACCTGCACGTTTCCTTTAAGGTCATATAGACACCTAGAAAGAGAAGTACCTCATGCGGTAGCAAGTTCTATATAGGAATTGGTATGAAGTTATTGCAGAAGTTTATTGTTGTTCAATGAAGTTATTTGTACAGCTTGCAGTATAAATATCGACTCCAACCTGCACGAAATTTATTTGGTGTTCCTATTATCGCAGTTTAATCGATACTTTGGCTAGTGAAGTTAATAAATGCCGTCGCGTAATCAAAAGAAGAGATCTAAGCAACCAGCGGAATACCTTCTAAAGCAAGACGATATTTTATCACAAGAAAACAAGGCTAAAGCCCGAGCGCGCTACAAGGCCGATCCCGAAAAGAAGAAGGCCTCTGTACGCGACAGCTACAAGGCCGATCCCGAAAAGAAGAAGGGATCTGTACGCGACAGCTACAACGCAGATATTGAATCTAAGCAATCTGCTAAAAGGCAGCGATATCAAGAGGACCTCGAGGAGAACCGCGCTGCTAAAAGGCAGCGATACCAAGAGGACGTCGAGGACAACGTGCTGCTAAAAGGCAGCGATATCAAGAGGACGTCGAGGAGAACCGCGCTGCTAAAAGGCAGAAATACGAGGACATTCAGCTGCCATTAAGGCATCTGAAAGGAATCGGTATTGGAATGACCCCGCTGTCCGATTGGCTAAACGTGCTGCCGAGAGGCAGGGGTCACCGAACTACCACTACCACCCAAGGTATGTCATAGCATGTTGTATTGCACTAGCATTAAAAAAAACTATAGGAAGATGTGCATGCAACATGTGTACAGCACGCATGTAAGGGATCTGCACAAAACCATTCACTTCACATGTAAAGCATGCATGGTGACCCAACTGTTGTGTACAGTACAGTACATGTAGTCCTTTCTCCTTTGTGACCTGTCTATTGAATCTTGGGGTGTCATCCTTAATCTGATGTACAAAAAGGCTTCCTTATCTGATGTATAACGGCAGCCCGCCTGCAACTGTGTATGAATTTAATTGCATTTGCTACAGTGAAAATTACTGCTCTCTGTCATGTTGATTCAGATGAACTACGAAAGATTTTTTGAAGAGGAGTTGGAGGATGAAGTACATCCTCCAACTCCTCTTCCATTTACGCAGCCACCACCCCCGCCACTGCTGCTAGATGCAGTGCTGCCCCCCATACCGTCCGCCGCCAGCAGTAGCAGCAGCACTGCCTCCACCGCCAGCAGCAGCAGCAGCAGATCTGCCCCCACCACCACCAGCAGCAGCAGCAGAGCTGCCCCCACCTCCAGAAGCAGAAGCAGGAGCACCGCCGTTACCAGCACCAGCCCCACCACCAGCACTGACACCAGTGCCCCCACCACCACTTCGCCCCCCCGGCCGCTGCCACCACCACCCACATGGCTCCCGTGGCCAGAACGAGGCCGCCGCGGCCATCGAAGAGGCTGGGGGAGACAGAGACAACGAGGGCAAGGCCGAACGGTAAATAACATTAAGAACTCGTATACATATCATTTCTATTATTAAAATTTTAAAGCACCCTCCCTCCTTTCGAAAATTTGTGACCACTTATATAATGACGCCAGAGGAAAAAACGTATGAAACAAGTAAATAAAAACATTCTCTAACGAGAAAGTTGTTGGTATATAGGATTGACCAATGGTGGTGTAAAAAGCACGGAAACAAGAGTGACATAAATTTGACTGGAACATTGAAATAGGCCTATATTTAGCACACTAACGTTATAACAGTACATGCCTGAGTAATGGGCTAAATATAGGCCTATTTCAATTTTCCAGTCAAATTTCTGTCACACTTGTTTCCGTGCTTTTTACACCACCATTGGTCAATCCTATATACCAACAACTTTCTCGTTAGAGAATGTTTTTATTTACTTGCTTGCTTTAGTTGTTTTTGACACAATGTTTCCATAGCGTAGACTGCCATGCACATAATGCTGTTTACAAAGCATACTCACCATGATCGATTATTTTGAGCCAGTCCTCTGAATCATCTTGTAGTTCATCCTCCACTTGAAGAATATCACCAAGATGGACAAACCAACAGCTGGTCTTTTAGATGATGTGACTTTTAAGCTTATTCTGTAAGCTTCTAGGAATGTAACCTGCAGCAGCACTTCTTGTATCGTATGTCGGGGATTCACCCTCAGTAACGTACAGTCGAATGAGCATTAATAGGAAATGCAAGCATACCTTCAGCTATCCTTAAAGATACAATTTGCAGTGTAATGGTAGAGAATAGGGTCAGGATCTGACTCCAACAAGTCAGTACAGATACAGATGTGTAGTGTAGCCATGTACTATTAGCGTACAGTTCAGTATCGACAGACGCAAAAATGGAAATAACATCTTTGCTTCACACTGGACATCAACAAGTAACACTGAAATCCGAAAGGTGCAATTTCAAGAAGGAGCTTCGAACTGTGGTGTGTATTCTATATCATTTGCTACTGATTTGGCATATGGCAACAACCCAGCTTGTCATGAGTATGAACAGACCAAGTTAAGGTTGCATTTCTTGAATGGTTGTCTAGAAAACAGATTGCACCATTCCTGATGCAGTATTTAGCGATTCAAATTGTGACTGGAAATGCACCGTGTGTGTCAAAAGATGAGATGAAACGTCAGGGATATTCATGTACTGTACATAATTCACGAGTACGAGTCAGTACTGGTGTTTTGCATGTTGAAATGAATGTTGCCGCCTACTGTAGGATAGTGTACTGATTTACATGTGTATTACCTGTAAACCTCATGCCATTCATTATCAAGTCTCAAATGGGATTTAGTTGCAGTTCACAAATTGTGCAACTAAACTGTCATTGCGCAATTTAAACGGACCAAGCATAGATGTGCGCAACAATTCATAAGTTGTTGCGCATATTGTGAATTCACAAATTGCATTGCGCAGTTTATGAATTGCGCAATTAACAGCTGCACACTGTGGTCATTATAATACAGGCACTTACCCCATAAAGCAACTGTGGCCGAGTGTGTGGACAAAGGCTGATGAAGAGGGAACACAGAGTGCTAAGACATTTGCAGCTGATCTGCAAATTGCTTTTAACATCACATCTATCCTTACTACATACGGATAACGCTCAAGTGTTTTTGCCACTGCTATCAATGCAGAGATTTATCAGTGTAGCAGGAGTTCACCATAGGTGTGCGTTTGTATGGGAAGTACATACAAATTAAGGTATAGTATACACCTTACACCCTTCAATTGTATGTACTTTCCATACATGTACCTGTAGTATGCACCTTACGCGCTTTGTCACAACATCATTCAATGTCAGTGCAAAAGTTCATGTCACAAAGCATACAGTTGCCAGAGTTCATCAACCAGGCCTCATGCTCATTGTGCATCGCTTGAATATTGCCAGCCTTCTCCAGTCTTCTCGCATGAGCCCTACCCACCATTGGCAAGCCAAACAATGTGACTGTCAGGAATGAGCTGGAAGCGTTAGTGTGTTCAAACATTCTGTCATAGCCATGCAGGCAGTCGACAGCTCAGCTCTAAACCCTTCAGAGAAACGAAAACAATGATATATACATGGTATAAAAACACTAAGCTTTACCTCTTTCATATGACCCTTCCATTCGATGCGGTGTAATGAAGTTGCTGGAATAAGTATGGGTAGATGATCGAATAGCCAATAAAAATGGCGATTTTTAAAGCGTTTGATCACCTGTTCAGAAAATTAGGCGATAAACGCACCCAATACTACAGGTATCTAAGTAGCATACAGATTAGATTGTTTCTACGCGCTGAAATAAGTGATCCGTTTTCCAGCCACAAAACTGACACTTTTTTTGTACGGTAAGGCCACATGATTTTATATACAGTATGGCTTATAAGTGTCTATTAGCAAACCAATTTCTGGGCGGAGCCTAATTTCAATGAGAACAGCCATCCGTGGTGGAACGTGCTGGACTGGGATCAACTATAAACCAGCTTCTCTTGCGAAGGTCAGCGTACCACATAGGGTAGATTAAGGTATCTTCGCCCTTTACTTCAAACGCGGCGCCGAACCTTTGCACATACAGACAGACCCCGTGTAGTGTTATTTCGTTTTGTGCCGAGAGATCCACCCTTTACTTCAAACGCGGCGCCGAACCTTACCAAACATTTGTATCTCTCGGCACATACAGACAGACCCCGTGTAGTGTTATTCATTTTGTGCCGAGAGATGCAAACGTTTGGTAAGGTTCAGCGCCGCGTTTGAAGTGAACACTCCTCCCTGGCGAACATATTTTAATCTACCCTACGTTGTCCGTTGCTTTTTTTCTTTCTTATGTTTTCACACGACGAACTTGCATAGCCCAGATATTATATAATAATATTCCTGATAGAACTACATCGTGCACGCCAACACTCCTAAATAAACATTAATCAGACGGGCAGGAAACCAAACCCTCCTGTTGTCCACCCTTCTCCTTCTCAGTTTTCAAAACGAACCGCGCAGCCGGTACCTAAGCAACATGCTGTTAGCAGCGGATAATTAGAACCTGCGTCTTCAGAAGCCATAATTACAGGGTCCGTTCAAAATTTAGCTGTTGGTACTGAGAATGCCTTTCAAATTGCGTTACTCCTTTTGTGTTCTTGTGGTTTCTACAACTGTACATTCGGCATAATGTGTGAGCCAGCTCCAGCTCCAGTAATGCATGTATAAAGAGGTACTACACAGATCAGAGTTCATGTAATGCATTTGGAATGTGGTCTGCAAAAGCCTGAGCTAAAATGCGAGTCATGCTCAACAGTAAGCATTGTGTGCTGTATATATTAAAAATCACTTGTGCAAAATATATTAAAGGTGCTTCAATAATGTGTATTCCTTATACAGATTCGTGGAAATGCCTAAGTATCTGGTCTTCTTTATCACTACCATAGTACAGGTGTGGGGACAGAGGGATTTCATTGGTTCAAAGTGCACACTACACATTTTGTCAGTCTTGCCATACCCCAAAGATACACCACCGTATAACACGGACTACAGTGACGGACCAGATATAGTACCGGCAGGATACCTAGCTGCTGAAATGATCAACAACAGGTCTGATATCCTCAAGGACTATTATCTTGAACTCATTGAGGGTCATGATGGATGTGGCAATATAAAAAGCACTCCTGTGGAAAATTTGCTTGTCCAGAACATATTCTACAGTGGGAAGAACATAGTTGGCATTGCAGGACCACGATGTTATACTTCAGCTGCTGTAGCTGGATTAATCACTGCTAAAGACGGAATTGCATTAGTTAATGTTCATACAAGCAGTCTTTTCAAGTTAGGCAACAAAAACCTGTATCCTTATTCATTTGGTGCCACACCCTCCATAGAAAGATTTGTAGAGGCATATGTTGCACTCATCAAATTAAACAAATGGAAACATGTTGGAATTTTATATCAAGATGATGCAGGTGCCTACTCCGTGTTTGAGAGTCTGAATTCCAAATTGAGTCAGATGAGTGGCTATGTGATGTCATTCTCTTCAGTCATTACAGAGAGTTATCTACCATTGGACTCACTGCAGGCATCATCAGCACGGGCCATTATTATGATTAGTGCCAGCTCCAATTTAGCAACAATGCTTATGTGCATAGCTTTCACCAAGGGTGCAGTATTTCCCCAGTATCAGTGGACATTTTTATACAATGAACCTGCAGAGATTGTTGACATTGCATTTGAATATGGAGGGACACCATTCAATTGCAGTCGTACCAATTTACTTCAGGCTCTGGAGAACTCAATTCTCATCAGTGTCGGTTTTGAACCACATTCAGGTGATTGGAACAAGACTGGCATATCAGGGTTAACATATCCTCAATACAAACAGGAGTATGCTAGAGCCATTGAACGCTATAACAATGGCTTTTATGGTCCACCTGTAAGAATTGCTAATACCACTTTGTGGGGTAACCCATTTCACGATGCTATTTGGATCTTGGCATTGGCCTTGAATGCTACTGATACAAGACTAAAGGAATATAATAAGAGCTTGTGTGACTTTACATATGGACAACCAAGTATGACACTTATGATTCAAGAAGAGATTTCAAGACTTGACTTTCTGGGTGTTGGTGGAAGAATTGTGTATAGTAACTTCAGTAAATTTACCCCAGGTATGGTCACAATGTGGCAAGTCATCTGGAACACCTTGCAGCCTTTGGGAAATTTTAATGAAGAGGATTTTTTACAGATTACAGCGCTGAATAATGGCACTTTCCTTCATCTTCAAGAACAAAAATTCCAATTAAATTCAGCGCTATCAGTTATTTTCCTGATTTTTTCTATTATAGCAGTGATTTTCACAGCTGTATTTAATGTTCTAAATATAATCTTTCGACACCATGACTCAGTGAAGGCATCCAGTCATCGCCTGAACCACCTGGCCTATGCTGGGGTCTACTTACTGTCCATGTCTGTTATAATGCTGACACTAACAGAAGGATTTTCTCTCCGTCTATCTGTGAAGAACATTATTTGCAATGGTGTCCCTTGGGTGTCTTCTATCGGTTTTACTGCTGTTTATGCAACTGTGGCTGTCAAACTGTTTCGTATTTACAGATTGCTTATTGTAATGGTAGAAAATCTTCAAAAGCCTTCTGAAAGCAAAATGATGAGAGACTCAGTTCTGTTGGCAGCAATTGCAGCTCTTATTGTACCCGACATTGTGATATGTGCTGTGTGGCAATGTGTGGACCCTATTATTGTCAAATCGCTAACACTGATTCAAAAGGATAGGATTATAGCGGTTTATGTCACTTATGAATCCTGTTTTATGCACTCCAGTCGAAATCTTTTACCTTGGATGTTGTCCATTTTCATTTATAATGGTATTCTTTGCTGCATTGCAGCATTCCTGGCCTTTTTGACAAGATCAATTTCAATGAGGAATTTTCAAACTGGAAACATTCTTCTCATATCAGCATTTCAGTTCATTTTATGTGGGGTAGCTTTACCAACACTTGCCATCTTGAACATAAATACCCCAGAGCATGCGAATTTCATCCTGTCAGTGTATGTTACAAACGTGTGTACTGCTCATGTGTTCTGTGTACCTCTGCTTGTTCCTTCTGTTCCTCCCACCTCTTTACCCTATCATAAAGCATGCATTATTGCATGCCAGACAGAGTCTGGAGCTGCCTGCACATGTATTATAGTTTTAAAATTATGTACATCAATTTTATATGGGTGGTGTAATATTTGTTTTTTCATGCATCGATACTAAATTCATAAATTCTCTTGACTTTTGACAAGGTGATTTGGATTTATGGTTGGATAGTGCTGCAAAAGGTTAGGAATCAACATCTGGCTACAGTGGGTTTTGTAATGGTGCTATACTGTCATATCGAGAAATTAAATGGCCCATACATTGCTGGGCATCTTTGCTTTTATTTTTAAATTGAATTGTAAACAGTGTACTAAAAATTGGTCTGATTAAAATGTGTGCTTTTATATAAAATCAAGACAACATTTTAATTTCTATCTTGTATTCATAACAAATTTATTTATCAACGAATTTATTGAAAAAAGCAATAACTAATATTTCATAACGCATTAATAGTCACGTTTTAGTTCTGTTCAATAACTGGAATTCGCGAATTAATCATTATCGATAGAGTGCTTGCTAGTGCTAGTATTCTTTTAGAAACTGTGATCGCTCAAACCTAACTTCAGTTTATAAAGTTAGTTTTCACGTCCAGTAAAGGTAAAGTCTATTTTATCTGATGTCGGAGTACAGCGCTAATTTATATCAGAACTTCGCTGAACGAGTGGCAATGTCAGCCTACCAGCAGCTCGATACATGAAGCGGGTAGACACAATCACGCTGACGTTGACGTATAAAATCGCGATTTTTATATACCTATACAGTTGGTTTAATTTACAGCTCTCGCCATCAAAGATAACACTTCCAGTAGACACGCAAACTTCAAAAAGTTCGAGCCTTTTGTTTATGTTGGACTTCTGGTAGAGCGATATCATATGAAATTCTTACTAGCTTGTTTCAGTATTAGTCTGGGGACCAGATGACAAGCATTCAGCAGTGCTGAACGCCCACCAGACTACATCAGTATGTCTGTGTAAATTTACCACGGGGACCTACTGCAAACTGCAATGATAGGGTACGTTCAATAATATTCATCGCCATGGGCAACCTAGGTCTTCCAGATTTTTTTTTTCATCAGCACAGTTTTGCACGTCGCATTACTTGAATGCAGGGCCGGGTATTAAACGAGGCATCAGAGTGCTGTTCCCAGCCCTCTCAAGTACATATTGTGCTTCACATCATGCTATTGCAATACCCTTCTGTAGGAGTATTTGTACACTCATTTAATTCCCTGAATACAGCTAGTGCGACACACGACACTGTCTTGCCTTTGCTTGATGAAAATGGATGTACCAGGTAGGTAGTTTTTAAAAGTTTATTTATATTTTGGAAGGGTGCTCCTGCATTGGCCTCTGGCAATGAGTTTTCCCTATCATGCTAGGTCAGGCCTCCCTTTGGTAAGCTTACACAGACATAAGGTGGAAGTTAAAGTTTAATATCATTATTTCAGCCCTGAACCACTCTAAGGAAAAAAACAAAAGCCTCTTGCAAATAACAATGGCACTTGTCCTTCAATTTATCTCAAAGGGTAAAATCCAGTCCTATGGGACACTACAAGGCCTACATGTTTTAGCTACATTACCTATGAGCAGTTGTAGTCATGTGTCAAAGGAAACTCCCTAACAGAGGCCTTCAAAAATGCATGTGCATATGCAGAAGAGATCAAAATTGCATAGCTGGGCATATGTGGAATAGATCTGCATGTGCAGAGAGACAGGAAATGCGTGTCAGTATGCGTACCATCATTATTAGAGAGTGTTATGGTTTTAGACTCATGTGTAACAATGTGCATGTGTGTGGATGTGTGTGTGTGTGTGTGTGTGTGTGTGGTGTGTGTGTGTGTGTGTGTGTGTGTGTGTGTGTGTGTTACATTTAGCTACAGGTACCTGGATATATTTCAATTCCTCTTACTATGTACAGAGTGGATGTATTTCAATTCCTCTTTGTTGATAAAGGAGTCATTGCAGAAAGAGGCTATAAGGAGAATGGCCATGATGATTTTTACTACAGATACCTCGCTGGTGAATGTACATCAAATACGACCCAAATGTGATGGATTTGTTGTTAAGTTTCCAATCAAAATGAAGAGTCGCATCACATTCACAAGGTGCAAAGCTTATTCCAAACAGAAAGAAATACATGCATGTGAAAAAACGTTATTATTATTTTTTTGAAGGCCTGTAAGTGTTAAGAAACGTATTAATCTATTCAAGTTTATTGTGGAGGACTTGACATATGACCAATATTGCATTCCTCCTTAACTGTATAGTGAATATGGGTATGTCTTTTTTTTTTTTTTTGTAAAATCCAACGGATAGACAGTGAATAGAATAATTTATACTGTATAGTGAATATGAGTATGCATGTCATTATTTTTCACACACACACATAATACACACACATACACACAACACGATATACACACCACAACGTTGAAAAGGGGTGGGTTTTTTAAGGATGACTTTGACCTCTTGTATCAACTTCAATTCGCTACTTGTATTTGGGACAGCGCTATCTACATGTAATTAGTCGTGCGAGATCTTGTTTATTTCTATGAAAACCATCCAACATAAAATCATTTTTACATATATGGGACAGTTTCCGAGAAAACTTCCTATGTTTTATAACATTATAAAATAATCGAGTTATAACGTTTGAATCGCTATAAAGTCCGAACGGTAAAGGCTATCGACTTCCTATTTTCATGACTTCATACTACACCATTTCTCTATGGTGAAATACATTTTGGTATCTTGCACTTGCTCCGTGCCAGCATTGCAACGTTCTATACCCCACCTGGTTCAAACCCAACATAACTTTCTGTAGGAGTAATCAAATCGCTTCAAATTCGGTTTGTAGATAGAAAGGTCCTATACCTATCTACCTATTCTGTTCGTTAATTTTTATGCCATCCGTTACGGAGATACAGTTGAACAAACTACGTGCACTTTTTCCCGCTCGATTCGCGCCAATGATTTGGGCAAATCGCGTCCCGCTCAATGTATGGGAGGCGGTGATTATATCACTGGCGCGTATCGAGCGGGAAAAAGTGCACATAGTTTGATCAACTGTATCTCCGTAACGGATAGTATAAAAATTAACGAACAGAACAAATAGATAGGTATAGGACCTCACTATCTACAAACCGAATTTGAAGCAATTTGATTACTCCTACAGAAAGTTATGTTGGGTTTGAACCAGGTGGGGTATCAAACGTTGCAATGCTGGTATGGAGCAAGTGCAAGACACCAAAATGTACTTCACCATAGAGCAATGGTGTAGTATGAAGTGTTGAAAATAGGAAGCCTATAACCTTTACCGTTCGGACTATATAGCGATTCAAACGTTATAACACAATTATTTTATATTGCTATAAAACATAGGAAGTTTTCTCGGAAACTGTCCCATATCACGATATTTTTTGGGTCATATCGCGATACAAACGTGAACGGGAATAGACGGTTAAAGACAGAATATATGATGCGAAATTTATTAAAATTCAGCAGGCATATGATACAATGGTACACGGCGTACACATGCACATGTACATACAGCGGCAAAATCAAATAACGCAATTATTTGCATTATGCCGCATTTACCCAGCCGTTCTGGTAATAGGCTCCATCGTTTTATCTGGAGTATATTTTTTGCTGTGCAGAAATCCCTTCTGAAGGTGCAGTCGAGGCTGGTATAGCTAGATATTTCCTTGCCATTTTGGCACCATGAGGGAACTTTCTCCACCACTCCATTGGATCATCTCTTCTATTAATTTCAACTTCCTTAAGATACCTCTGAAATTCGTCCTCAATGTGATAATGATTACCAATGACTTGACCAGGGGATTCATCTTTTTATCCGAACAGAAGATCAAATTGCTCCTCTTCGCTTTTCTGTGCCACCCAAAATGTTCCCGCACATCACTCTTAAACATTTTGCGGTCAACGCCTACAATCTTGACTACAGCATGATAGAAAGGTTTTTTGTCGCCGCCATAACCATAAATCGCAATAATAATTCATCGATGAATATAAGTAAAAATATTGTCGCGATTTTCCTCATATCGCGATATAGATGATACAAAAGACCATATCGCGGCAGCACACTGCAAATAAGTTGGTTGCAATGGTAAACCAAATTTTGGTTTAGCCTTTGGACTACACAGTGTAAACCAAACTAGGTTTATACGTTAAACCAAATGAATTTGGTTAAATGTTTAAACCGTATTGGTGGTTTTATAAATAAACCATAATTATTGGTTTAAAGATTAAACCAAAGATTTTAAAAAGAAAAAAAAGAAAACAAATTTGGCCACGAACGTGATTTGAACTCTTAATATCTTACAACTCTGTTAAAAGCCTTTCTCGAATGCTCATTAGAGCAAAACCCGGCATTTACACTCTTTATGGAAGGTACGGCGGTACAGATGTGTGGTGATTGAGTTACACAATATACAAGCTTTGGTGCCAAAGTATTAGAAAATATCCCACCAACTTGTTAGAGAATGTTTTTCTTTACTTGTATATAATAATACCCCTTGTGAGGCTGATGGTTGTTAAGATTATAACCGATCGCGAAGTCTTCCAACCGCCTCTGCACTTCAAGCTGCGCTCGCTCTCCCCTGATAGCGGTACGACCAGACACGCCTCATACGTAGCTATCAGGAATTCCTCACCCAGAACTTAAACTGCGGAGTGACCTTCCCGCCCCTCCACCCGCCCCCCCCCCCCCGCCCCCCCCCCCCCTCCCCCCCCCCCCCCCCCCCCCTCACCGTTACTACTTATGCATAAGAACATGATCAGCGACTATGAATTCAAAATTGGTATTCTCATTGATAAATACTATTTTTAAATGATTGGTTTAAAGCGTAAACCAAGTCAAATTTAAACCAAATTGCTGCGTTTAAGGATTAAACTGTAACAGAGTCAACTTGATTATAGTTGCACAACAACAGTGAACAACAACTCACTTCAACACACAGTAACTCAACATATATGCACCCATCGCGCGTGCATCTATTTAACACCTTTACAAGCATGCACTAGATTACTATGTGTCCGTATACTGTCATGCTACACAATGTGTCCGTATACTGTCATGCTACACAGCGTCCCTTTTATGAGAATACGTCCCGTATTCTAGTAATAATCTGGTGCACGTCTTTGACGTGTGGGGTAACGGGTAGCAGTTCCAGGTTGTGGGACAATAATGTGAGGATCATCATCATCTTGTTCTGGACCTTCTTCTGGTTCCGGATCTTCATTCAGTACAGCATTAGGTTGAGGATGTTCTGGAACATGTGTAGGTTGGTCATCATCTAGCAGTTCCATGTGTGTGCCAGGAGGATCTTTGCCTGCTGTTGACCCACATGTAGGAGAATTATCTTTTTTCGTCTGTTTAATATTTGTTCGAATATCCGGCCTGCATCTCTTCAGACGGTCAAAGTGTACTATGGAGGTCTTCCCATCGACTGTGTTCTGGATGTGGTATGTGGCTTCAGACACTCTCTCCACAATCTTAAAAGGACCAGTCCAGGGGCTATGAAACTTCCGTGATCCACCCTTAGGAACAGCTGGATTGAATAACAGAACAAAATCACCAGGTTTGTGTGGATCACCATGGACTTTTTTGTTACAAAATTCTTTCTGTCTCTGCAGCTTTGCCCCCATTGTATCACGACTGGCTCTCTGCTTAGGCGCTGGTGTTTTCCTGGAGATGCATGCTGCACAAGTATTGCACCAATTTTGCACATCGTTCCAGTGTCCAGGCCAGTAGAAACGCTCTTTCAACTTCATTAAGGTCTTCTCTTGACCGAGGTGTCCGCCAGTCACGCCTTCATGAAGCTCTGCCAAAACTATCTTTCTTTGAGACATTGGTACAACTAGCTGAAGACAAGGTCTCACTTCCTTAGTTCCAACGAAATTGCGATGTAGGACTCCACTATTAACTTTCAGCTGATCCCATAGTTGAAATAGACGACGAGTCCCAATTGAAAATTGTTTCAACTCATCTTTTTTGGGTAACAGGTCACTTTCTACAGCCTTCAACACCGGTCCCACAACATCATCCTGTAGTTGTTCTTCTCTCATTACCTTTCTCTTCTCTACTACTGGGCTATCGATGCTTACAACTGTGATGTTGTTACTTTGAGGACTATCACCCTCCGAAAGTCTTGAAAGGGCATCTGCGTTGTTGTGATTTCTTCCCTTCCGGTGGATAACTTCTGCAGAAGTTGTTGCAAAAGTAAGTACTTCGCTTCGTGGTGGGATGACTATGGTGTCATCGAGACAAACGTGTACTGGTAGCGCTGGCTCTGTTGATTTGCTCCGTGTCGCTTTTTGGAGTTGAATGTGTAAGCCACTGTCGCCCAAGGTGAGTACTCCATTTGCTGCATCAATGATACACTCATATTTTTCTAGAAAGTCAAGACCTAAGATACCTTCACTTGTTAACGACTCCACAATCACTGTATCTACTGCAAACATTTTACCCCCAAGTCCAAGTTGCATCGCTCTGACCATTCCAACAACATTTAGTGTGCCTCCGTTGGCACCTACCAGTTTGCAGCCATACCAGGGAAGCAGTTTTCCATTTAAGTCTCTTTTCCAAACGTCCCGTCGAAGTAGTGTAATCCCAGCCCCAGTGTCCACGATTAGCGAAGCTGTCCCCTGTCCTAGCTGCCCCGTGACTGTGAAAGTGTGTGAAAGAGTAGAAATACCGATTAGTTGAGCCTTGTTTTCATTTCCCTCGGGGCGTTGGCTCACTGCGCGGAGGGTTTGGAGTTTTTCCTGATGCCTTTGCTTCTTGTAACACTCCCGACTCACATGCCCCCGTCGACCACAGTTCCAGCAAGTTACGGAGCGAGGACTTCGCTGCCCATCAGATGCCTTTTCATCACGCTCCCGCTCGGGTCTTCGAAGTTCGTGTTCAATTTTGTCCAGACGCTGTAGCAACTGATGGACCAAACCGTCTTGCAACTGCGACGACGAACGCGAAGCCACTGTACCGATCTCGGCCTCTTCCACTTCAGGATGTGTTTTGCTGTCCATAAGAGGTACGCCCACAGCGCCGGACTCAATCTTCGGCAGTCCAATTTGATACGATTCTATTTCCAGAGTCGCGCTTACTGCCTCATCCAAGGACTTAGGTGTTCTTTGCTTCACACTGAAAGAAGTCATCGGCTGATCCAAATGTCTTAGGTAGTGTGAAAGAGCAATCTGAGCCTTTGCTTCTTCCTGGAGAGCCGGGTACGCCTTCTCTACTAACGATCGCAAGTCTTCCGCGAAATCCGCCCAGCCTTCGGTCTTTTTCTTCCGTCGATTTTCAAACTCTGCTAGATATCGTGCGGTCTGACTAGCGGGTTCGAAACGCTCCTTAAGTGCCTTTTTCGTATCACCGTAGTTGGCCCTTGTTATGTCGGACAACTGCTGATACGCAATTTGCGCACGCCCGGTCAAGCGCACCTTCAGCCAGAGTACCCTTTTCGCATCTTCCCACTCATTTACCTCGGCTACGTTCTCGAAGTGGTAGATCCACTGAGACCAGTTCCCTTCTCCAGAGAAACTATCGGGTAACACTAAAGGACGCGATGCCATTTGAGATGATCCTGCCGACTACGCCACTTGTAACAGAGTCAACTTGATTATAGTTGCACAACAACAGTGAACAACAACTCACTTCAACACACAGTAACTCAACATATATGCACCCATCGCGCGTGCATCTATTTAACACCTTTACAAGCATGCACTAGATTACTATGTGTCGTATACTGTCATGCTACACAATGTGTCCGTATACTGTCATGCTACAAAACCACAAAATTGGTTTGACATTTTGGTTTAACCGTGAAACCAGTTAAAATTTAAACCACTGGTTTAATTTTTCTTGGTTTACCATTGCAACCAACTTATTTGCAGTGCACTGCTAGGGACTACACTGTAAAAGTGAGTGCTATCCGAACACGTCTTGCGGTGTTGTAATAGCACTAACAGTGCGCAATAGAAGGAAAGAACAATTATGCTCACAACAGGTAGATGATTTCAGGATGATACAAACGTATTCATTACTCCACCCACAAAGCTAAAACACCACTAAATCGCTTATTCCTACGAGCCCGATCAATTGTAGGAATTCTAATAGAAACTAGATCTCCAACTTTCAAAACATGTCACATTGTGCAAACAGGATACCGATTTTTCATTCTGTCAGCATTACAGTGGTAATGCCTGTCCGCTTTAATAAGTGCTTGGAGGTGCTTAAAGGAGTCTAATCTGCAACAAGTCCTTGGCTTTGAGGATGGCGCGGTCTGCCATTGACAATGGTCGTGTCACCAGGCCAGGTTTTTACTAATTCACCAATCAAAGTGCTTGTAAATTCTCACCCATTGTCATGCAGATTGCAATATTCTTGGTAACCAAGATATACAAGCACTTTTGTTGCAAGGTTCCAGGCCACCTTTTTGCCACTCTTCCTCTGAAGAGCAAATTGTACATGGAATTTAGACCAATGGTCCATGTAATGTCCTATCCAATTATACGGTCCATCAGGGCGGTGATGCATGTCTATAAGGTTGACCTTGTAAATAAAATAAAAAATAGCACTGTCAACTTCGTTTTGCAATGTAATACTCATCTGTCATAAACCTGCATGATGCTATGATGGGTTTTAGTGGCACTTGATTGTGCAGCAGTGTTTGAGAACTGCAAAGGGGACACAGGCTCACAAACTTCTGCACAACCGACTGTGGAAAACATTCATAGCATGCTGAAATCTATACTTATAAAAAAAAACATATACTATAACTACCATGTCTATGAAACAATTTCCATCAGCATGCCTCTTTTTTTTTCTGCATGACCTCATTCTTAACAATGCACCCTGTGAAGTACGTCATAAAAATCCGCCAACACTACTGTGATGTGCTTCCTGAGGCACAAAGTTGGGAGAAAATGTGTTTTCCAAACCCTTTTTGGTATGTTGTATTACTGTGCTTAAAACATATATGATAATGATTTCTTTCTGCAGAGTGAATTAATGCATAAGTGTGGGTGATGCTATATTGGTACCAACTGCAACTCCCTCGGTACAACACTAGTACACCGGACAGATCCTGTGGTTGTGGCTGCAAAAACCGTGTTCCGTATGCCCTCTATGGATACTACAGTTGTGTGTTGCATTTTCTGCTACTGCATATACAACATCCAGTATCCGCCAACACTACGGCAGTTCATGTTTTTTGAGAGCACATTTAACATGAAGCTATCGTCAACCTTAACTACTTGTGTTTTGTTGTTTTATTGGACCCCTTTTTAAAGCGCAGTGTCTTGTTGACATTTATTTTTTTAGTGTATACTTTTGTATGTGGACTCTTTTTTTTTTTTTTTTTTTCATATCGAGAAATGAGCAGTAACCAAAGTTGTAAAGTTACAGTTTTTTGTTTCTGAGATTCCATAGCATGATTTCTGTTGTACATATATAGAAAGACATAATATGATTTTTTTGTGTGTGAATTATCCGTGATCCGTTTTTATAGAATACGGGCTATTAATAATACAGTACGGCAAAAACCTATACTTGATAATGACTAACTATTCCATGATGATACTTCACTTGCGGCAACCGCGGAATCTTGTTGCTCAGTATCCTCTGTCTTAGATTCTAAAAAGAAAATACCCCCTTTATATTGAAAGTTTTGGTTCCTGGAGTGCTTTCCGTAGACAAGTACATAAAATGCAGTTTTCTGACCTAATTACAGTATTCCACTAGCTATAAATCTTGATTCGTGTTTGATTTTTCACTTGCGGCAACAGATTCTGGTCTACTATACACCAATGTGTTTTACTGTGGTAAAAACATATTTTTTTACCTTAAAGCTGTTGGTTCCTAGAGGATTTATATTATAATGGTCATTGCTGCTCATAATTCAATGATTACTATTTAAAATGACGGCCAATGCCATATATGGCGCTACTCTTGTAACACCCTCGCTCGTTCGGACCCGGCCCCATTTGGAATAAATATCACGTTAACGTTAATACATAATTTGACGCAAATATCAATAACAGAATTTCTGCAAGATATTTATAACACCTCAAGTCACTTTTTTTTTCATATACAAAGTCAGTTACTTTAGTACGTATTACACTCTGTGTGTGTACCGATACGCTTGCATTTATGCATTATGACTACAAGAAGGCTTGTACATCCCCATGCAACTTTCAATCCACCATTATTGTATATGCGTGTGTTGACGACAAACGCAAGCTTTCAATCCGCCCTTTGTGACACGCACATACACACGCATGCCATACCACGCACTCACACATTGACAAGGCTTTTGGAGAAGGGCGTTCGGATATGGGAAGGCATGGTATTATGTATTAGGCCAAGCCTGGAAATAGGCATACATCGGGGCACACTAGCATACATACGTTGGGGCATACGATTAGAGTGTGCGAGGGTGGGGGGGAGGGGGAGGGAGACAAAGTTGTAGGCATGCAGCTACATGCATACATACATAGAGCCATGTGCATGTGTGTGTGGTAGAGATATGCAGATCTTATACTTAGGCTTTTCTAAAAGTGGTTGCATGCCGCGACCTTTTGCTGAACTGGTTACATGTACACATACCATCAGTTGCTTTCCAACCACTGGGGTTTTAAGATCAATGCCATTATGAAATGTGGTACATACAGCACTGTGGTCATTATGCAGGCTGTCTACTGTTTGATTGGCAGTGTGAAAAAAAAAAAGTGAGCTTGAGTACAATGTACAAGTGGTTAGTTAATCTCCTCCCCCTTGTCCTGTAAAGCAGGTGTCATCACTTACCACAATCATCTGTGTAACATGCTTGTTGAGTTCTGCCATCATGCCCACCTTGGAGTGAAGGTCCAGTCGATCAGCCGTCTTACACCTGACCTAAGCCATACCTGGCCAGCGGATGTACTTGTCCTCAATTGGGAGAGAGGGAAACATGCTGCCTTTGACATCATGGTGACCTCTTCCTTAATTCCTTCAATCCTAACTGCAGCAAGCCTTCTGAAGGGGCTGCAGCAGAGGAGGCTGAGACCAGAAAGCATAAAATCAATGACCCAAAGTGTTTGGAGCTTGCGTGGGTGTATACAGCATACCCAAACAATATTTATATGTACATTTTTACATTTGCAAATGTATATGTATACACCATGCACCAATTAGCCAAGCTTGAAATTGAGGCAGCAACCTCTCCATAATACACCCACACACACACACACCCACACACACACACACACACACAACACATACCACGGCCTGGATTGAAGCTGGGTAGTATACATGTGCGTAACCTTGGGTATGCTTTTTGTGCTGGTCATGTTGTAAACATGTAGTGTTGTGTGTGAGATATGGAGGTGTTGTGGTTTAAGAGAGAAGAGGCTGTTGAGAAAAGAAGGGGGGGGGGGTGCTGTTTGAGAGCAGACCATGGTATGGGAAGTGGAAATTGGAGCGCTCGGCATCCAGGTAGACCTCCAGATTACATCAAGGGTCAGATTGGTGGTTTTGTACTACATAAGCATTACCACGGGTGCAGACCTTACGATTTCTGTTAGATAAGGATATAGTCTGGCAAATCTCCCATACATGTATTCCAAAGGCAAGAAAGCTCAACTTTATAAGAAATAAATACATAAATAAATAAATAAAAACATACCTGAAAAAATGCGTTGAGTTGCTTCTTGTCATTAATTTGCGTGCTAATCCAGCCGGGTAACTGTCAATTGAGCGTTCCATCTATACACAAAGTCAAAACTGGTGTTCAAAACATGTATATGAAGTGTACATGTACATCGCCAAGAATTTCTGTTATGAAGGAGCGACTGTCTCACCTTTTTATGTGCTGTTGTGTTCAGGTGGAGAGTTCTTATCTATAGTCACAACTGTAAGGTCCGCACCCGTGGTAAGTTTACATAATGGGTTCAGGGGAACATTCTCGTAGGTTGCCTCAGAAGACGAAGTGGATCATTAAAAAAACATCGAACTCTGACGAGACTGGACCCAGGGAGCGCACGAGGGAAGGGGATCATTGTTTGAAGGTCTGACGGAGAGTACTGTCTGAGGCTTTATAGTTTTACGAGTGGATATGGGGTGTTCACAAGTGATGTGCATTTATGTTTGACTGTTGGAGCTTGGAGGTACTGTGGTTAGGAGAGGAGAGAGGCCATTGAGAAGACACCTTGGAGAAGTGACTAAGCCTAGTAGGAGGAGAGGCTGTTTGAGAACCTACCTTGAGGCTGTTGGTAGAAAACTCCAGATTACATCAGCAGTGGTCAAGGTGGTTTTAGTATTACGTAAACTTTGCCACGGGTGCAGACCTTACAATTTCTGTTACATAATGATATATGCTCTGCATGAGAGTCTGAAAACTGTAAAACGGTTGGTTGTTGATGATTTGTGCAAATCCAGCCAAGTGCGTTGTGCTGTTAATTGAGCGTTCCATCTGTTCACAAAATCAAAACTAATGTTCAAAAACATGTATGAATATCCATGCAAGAAATTGCGCCATTTCCTGCCATGAAGGAGCCCGTCTACCTTCGTATTTGCTTGTATACCTAAACTGCAGATGGAGTTCTTACCTAGCCACAACTGTAAGGTCTGCACCCGTGGTAAGTTTACACAACGCAACCCCATATCAAAGACAATTCAACCTTTCTGTGAACTGTCGCTGAAAGAGTACAAAAGTCCAGCGAGCTCCTGCGTGTAATCAATCATAGATAGTAAAGTCTACTTTACTATGTTTGGTGTAATTCACCGATTCACACGCAACACAGGACTGCAAACCGTGTTCTCTACTTATGTATGTACGAAGTAGGCCTATAGTACATGGTGTCGGAGTGGTGCATGCAGGAATGAGTCTATTCTAAAGACCGATCACGTGCATATTGTGCAAGGTCCTCGCAAGCACAGTGGAAGCTCAATCTTCTGAGGAAGCCAAAGTTTGTCCAAGTGAGTCGTGTGACCGAAAGCCCGTAATAGATCCGCAGATGCCGGCCAGCCGGAATCCCGTAATAGATCTGCAGATGCCAGCCAGCGTGAATCTTGCAGTTAACAGAAATATCAACCAGTTTCAACGGCCATGGTACAGAAAAAATGAGACACACTTACACGCTAGTCTGGAGTAGCACAGCCACGTTTATTTGTGGAGAGTATGCTACGCCAGATTACTTGCAAGTACACATATTTATACGAGTACAGTTCATAGTCCCGTTCATGGTACCGTTACTAGTAGAAGCGGGCCAGGATTGAACTTGTGTTGGCTGATCAAAGACAGAGGCGCGGCTATAAAACTCAGTTGCTACCTTCGACTTGAAGCATTTCCGCAAATGGTTATGTGTTGAGGACCGATCTGATATCTCGTGCATAAGCGTGCTTACATTAGTTAACTAGTTCATGGCCATACTGCATTACGTAATGACCGCGACCGCACGTGCTAATTACTTTTTCTTTGACAAAATTTAGCACTTTTCCTTTCACTGTAAATGCCATAATATATATATAATTATGATTTTCCAATTTTTTTTCTATCCACTGATGCATTCGGAAAATATTTTCGACTTAAAATGCATTGATGTCCACTCGATGTATTGGAATTTTGATATGTGGTGATTTGATATTTTTGTCATTATTCAATTCCTACTACTTCATGTGTGGGCTTCTGTATCAACCATGAAATGTCACACCAAATTTTGGTGTCCACTGTGCACAACACCATTTTGGTGCTCCATAAGCACGAAATTTTGTTTTACGGAGTATAACTATTGAATGCATTACAGTCTTTATGGACTGTGGCATATGTGTAATGTGAAAATACAAAAATCAAAAAATGGAATCTGATTTTCACTGATATGTATACATGCGTGATAATGTAAGTGTAGACATTTCGTGAACAAAACTTGTATGTTCATGAATGAAACAACATCAAATCATTCAAGCTGCTCACGTCACGCTGCGCAAGACGTTGCTTGCATGAAACATGCAGCTCGTGAATGGGACCACAGATTATCAAGTTTTACCATGCGTATTTTTATCGTACCGTCATGCATAATTGGATAAACTTTGAAATACACGTGCAATCGCGTGAGCTGCATGACCGAGAATTGACCGTTGGTTGAATTATTAAAACGACAATCTAATGACGCAGTCGAGATAGTTTGGGCTCTGGCTTGGTACTAACTCTAAGCCAGCTTCTCTTACGAAGGTCAGCGTATTACATGCCTTGTCCGTTGCCTTTTCTTCTGCCATCTTTTTTTTGCTTATGTTTTTACACGTGGTATGACACGAATTTGCATAGAGCACTCCAACATAAACATAATCGGACGGGCAGAAAAACAAACCCTCCTTTCACCCTTCCTCTTCTCAGTTTCCCAAAATACTCGAAGCAACAAACTGTTACAAAAGCTTGGAGCTGGAGGATAATTAGGTCGTCGGAGCCATAATTACACGGTTCGTTGTTCAAAAATTTAGGTATGGTACTGAGAATGCCCCGTAAAGTTGCGTTACTCTTTTTGTGTTCTTGTGATTTTTACAACTGCTAACATCTGTATGCCGCATAATGTGTGAGCAAGACTGCAGCTCCAGTATACTGCATGTATATAGAGGCACTACACAGATCAGAGTTGATGTAATGCATTTGGAATGTGGTCTCTAAGCTAAAATGCAAGTCATGCACAACAGTAAGCATTGCATGCTGTACATATTGACAAATCACTTGTGCAGAACATGTCAAAGGTGTTTGAACAATGTGTGTTCGTTTGCAGATTCATGGATATGCCTAAGTATGTGGTCTTCTTTATCGCTACCATAGTACAGGTTTGGGGACTGGGCGACTTCATTGGTCCAAAGTGCACACTACACATTTTGTCAGTCTTGCCATACCCCAAAGGCACACCCGCACCATATAGCACTGACTACAGTGATGGACCAGATGTAATACCAGCAGGATACCTAGCTGTTGAAATGATCAACAACAGTTCTGATATCCTCAAAGACTATTATATTGAACTCATTGAGGGTCATGATGGATGTGGCAGCGCAAAAGATACTCCTGTGGAAAATTTGCTTGTCCAGAACATATTCTACAGTGGGAAGAACATAGTTGGCATTGCAGGACCACGATGTTATACTTCAGCTGAGGTAGCTGGACTGATCACGGCAAAAAATAGAATTGCACTGGTCAATGTCCATACAAGCAGTTCATTTGATCTAGGCAACACAAACCGGTACCCTTATTCATTTGGGGCCACACCCTCCATAGAAAAATTTGTAGATGCCTATGCTGCTCTCATCAAATTAAACAAATGGAGACGCATTGGAATTTATTTCAAGACGATGTAGGTTCTTACACTGTGTTCAAGAGCCTTAATTCCAAGTTGAGTCAGATGAGTGGCTATGATGTGTCATTTTCTTCAGTCATCACTGAGAACTATATACCACTGGATGCACTGCAGGCATCATCAGCACGTGCCATTTTGGTGTCCATTAACTCCAAAATGGCAAGAATGCTTATGTGCATAGCTTACACCAAGGGTGCAGTATTTCCCCAGTATCAGTGGACGTTTTTATACAGAGTACCTGCAGAGTTTGTTGACATTACATTTGAATATGGAGGGACAACATTCAATTGCAGCCGTACTAATTTACTTCAGGCTCTGAAGAACTCCATTATCATTAATTTCAGTTATGAACCAAATTCAGGCGATTGGAACAAGACAGGCATATCAGGGTTAACATATCCACAATACAAACAGGAGTATGCTAGAGCAGTTCAACGTTATAACAACGGCATTTATGGTCCACCTGTAAGAATTGCTAATACCACTTTGTGGGGTAACCCATTTTATGATGCTGTTTGGATCTTGGCATTGGCCTTGAATGCGACTGATACAAGACTAAAGGAATATAATAATAGTTTGTGTGATTTTACATACGGACAACCAAGTATAGCACAAATGAGATGTCAAGACTTGACTTTCTAGGTGTTGGTGGAAGAATTGTGTACAGTAACTTCAGTAGATTTACCCCAGGAGTGGTCAAGATGTGGCAAGTCATCTCCAACACCTTGAAACCCTTGGGGAATTTTAATGAAGATGATATTTTACAGATAACAAGGCTGGATAATGCCACTTTTCTTCATCTTGAAGAACAACAATTCCAACTGAATTCAGTGCCATCAGTTATTTTCCTGATTTTTTCTGTTGCAGCAGTGATTGTCACAGCTGTATTAATGTCCTCAATATAATATTTCGACACCATGAGTCAGTGAAGGCATCCAGTCATCGCCTGAACCACCTGGCCTATGCTGGGGTCTACTTACTGTCTATGTCTGTTATAATGCTGACACTAACAGAAGGATTTTCTATCCCTCTGTCTGTGAAGAACATTATATGCAATGGTGTCCCTTGGGTGTCTTCTATTGGTTTTACTGCTGTTTATGCAACTGTGACTGTCAAGCTGTTTCGTATTTATAGATTGCTTATTGTAGCAGTAGAAAATTTTCAAAAGCCTACTGACAGCAAAATGATGAGAGATTCGGTTTTGTTGGCAGCAATTGCAGCACTTGTTGTACCCGACATTGTGATATGTGCTGTGTGGCAATGTGTGGACCCTATTAATGTCAAATCGCTAACACAGATTCAAAATGATGAGGCTGAAGCTGTTTATGTCACATATGAATCCTGTTTTGTGCACTCCAGTCGGAATCTTTTACCTTGGACGTTGTCCATTTTCATTTATAATGGTATTCTTTGCTGCATTGCAGCATTCATGGCCTTTTTGACAAGATCAATTTCAATGAAGAATTTTCAAACTGGAAACATTCTTCTCATATCAGCATTTCAGTTCATTTTATGTGGGGTATCTTTACCAACATTTGCCATCTTGAACATATATACCTCAAAGCATGCAACTTTCATCCTGTCAGTGTACGTTACAACATGTGTACTGCTCTTGTGTATTGTGTACCTCTGCTTGTTTCTCCTCTTCTTCCCACCTCTTTACCCTGTCATAAAGCGTGCAGTATATTGTGGACTCTGACACATGTATGAATTATGTACTATATTTGTATGTATTTTCGTACATCAATACTATTTCACAGCTAAATCAAAATTCCATTTTGAGAGAGTGATTTGGATGCATGTAGAATTGGGCAGTGCTGCTGCAAAAGGCTAAGAAGCTTACAGTGGGTTTGGTACGATGCTAATACTATATCAAGTTGAACAGCACATCATGCATGTTGGACCCGGCAACGTGATTGTGTATATGTACTGATCATGATTTGATCTGGCCTCCCAAAACTGTGGATGGAACATGGATATCTGAACCTGCGTCAGCAGGTTCAATATAGGATTGATTGAGGAGTCATGAATGTCATTAAAATTTTTCAGTTGCGTCGCGAGGGACAACGAAGAAACGGATAGCTTTTCTCTTTGCAGCAATCGAACGACAACACCAAGATCTACGTTTTGGTGCTAGTTTCATGTCATAAAACTATGCGCTTCTAGACCAACTAAGAACCTGTTTCTCGTGCCCATGCCCAAAAAAATTGTTGGTCGTCGTCTTCTTCTTCTTCTTCTTCTTCTCCGTCAGTATAACTCACGCTAGGAATGGTTTTAAAGAACGGCGATAGTACCAATCGCTTCAGAATTTACCGGCGCGGTGCCCCTTAAGGTAATAAAGAAGCTACAACGAAAAGTACTATATACGGTATGGGTATATTACTTTGTTCTAAATACAGGAGTATGGATATTTTAGGCAGTATAAATACTCCAACAGGCACAAAATTTATTTTGGTGTCAGCTTAGTCGTTACTTATTTTGGCTAGTGAAGTTGTTTTTCTAAAAATGCCTTCGCGTAATCGAAAGAAGAGAACGAAGCAACGAGCGGAATACCTCCAAAAGCAAGAAGAGAACAAGGCTAAAGCCCGAGAGCGCTACAAGGCCGACCCTGAAAAAAAGAAGGCCTCTGTACGCGAGAGCTACAAGGCCGATCCTGAAAACAAGAAGGCCTCTGTACGCGAGAGCTACAAGGCCGATCCTGAAAAAAAGAAGGCCTCTGTACGCGAGAGCTACAAGGCCGATCCTGAAAAAAAGAAGGCCTCTGTACGCGAGAGCTACAAGGCCGATCCTGAAAAAAAGAAGGCCTCTGTACGCGAGAGCTACAAGGCCGATCCTGAAAAAAAGAAGGCCTCTGTACGCGAGAGCTACAAGGCCGATCCTGAAAAAAAGAAGGCCTCTGTACGCGAGAACTACAATCGCAAATATTGAACCTAAGCGTGCTGCTAAAAGGCAGCGATATGGAGAGGACCTCGAGGAGAACCGTGCTGTTAAAAGGCAGCGATATCAAGAGCGCGTCGAGGAGAACCGTGCTGCTAAAAGGCGGATATACAGGGGTAATTCAGCTACCATTAAGGCAGCTAGAATGAGTCGGTATTGGAAGGGTCGTAGAACTACCACTACCACTACCACCCAAAGGTATGTTATAGCATGCTGTATGTACCATTTAAAATCTAAGGGCTGCTATGCACGTGGCTCATGGCTTCCTGTCATGCACACATTAACACTCTTGTATGCCTGCATGACATATTATCAGATGTACAGTACAGTGGGTGTTCGATTATAAGACCACCCGATTATAAGACCATAAAGTGCCGCTATCGATGCCTAAATGCAATTAAGGCCACAATGATTATGATATGAATATTTGATTCTAAATATTCGCGTTTTTTTTGGCGGGTTTGTCAGTAGACGCCTGGCTCTGCGCCTAAGGCAAAGGCAAAGAGAAAGAAGAACAGCGCTGGCAGCCCAGTAGAAGAGCAAAGAAATGAATTTCTTAAAGGTACCAGAAAGGGGAGAAGGGTGCTAGATGTACAGAAAAAGCTTGATGTCATCGAAATGCTTGATAAAGGAAAGACCCAGAGGGAGGTAGCAGCACAGTTGGGCGTATCAAAAACTCAAGTTTTAAACATTAGTCGCTGCAGAGCAGCGCTATATAAACGTCAACTTACCTCAAAGGTAGCGAAATTTGGCAAATTTGCGGACATTGACAAGGCTGTATTTGATTGGTTTTGTCGCGTGAGAACACCAGTGGGACTCCGCAAGCCTTTACCCGTATCACTAGCTGCTTTGCAAGCTCGTGCTCGCCATGAGGCAAGATTAAGAAATGTTCATAACTTCAAAGCGTCAGTGGGTGGGTTAGGCGATGGCGTAAGCGATTTAATGTCCCACCAAGTGTTCACCTCCATGGTGAAGCGGGAGATATTTGTCTGATTGATGCTGAAAAGAAGATGGATGTTTGCGTTCTCAACTTAGTGAGGGGGCTATGCTTTACAGAATATATTTAACATGGACGAAACGGGGCTTTTTACCGAGCGTTACCTAAGCGGAGTTATGTATTACCAGACGTTGATGTGAGGCAAAAAGGAAGAGGGACAAAAGCTTTGACTGCTAAGGATCGAGTGACTTTAGTGCTTTGTTGCAATGCTACTGGTACTTGTAAAGTTGCCCCATTGATGATTGGTACATCAAAAAAATCCCCGCTGTTTCAAAAAACAAAGGCCACCGTTTCCATATACCTCACAGCCCAATGCATGGAGTGATGGAGAACGCTTTAAATTCTGGTTTAATGATGTATTCCTACCCTGCATTCGAAAATGGACAGACTCCAAAGTGGCTCTCCTTTTAGATGGGTTCTCTGGCCATTGCAAAGACATTGGTGATCCTAAGGGTCAAGTCTCAGTTTGTTTTTCCCACCTAATTTGACCTCAATGTATCAGCCGCTTGACCAAGGCATCATTTCAGCTGTAAAGTGTACTTACAAATATTGTGTTCTGGACAGGTTACTGACAGGCATTGATAAGTATGATGAATTGCACCTAATGGCTAGCCACATTGTAGCTGGATGTCGAGGGCTTGAATACTGCTTACCTCCAAATCTGCTTGATACAGCTATCATCTGGAAAAAGGCATGGGATGAATTGGACCAATCAGTTATTGTCTCTTGCTGGGTGCACTCTCATTGCCTTCCTGTTACAGATGAAGCCATTGTGGCAAGTGAACACCGTGACTATCGCAAAGCTACCACTGATAGTATTGTAACAAAAATGTGTGATCAACTGAAGAGTCTTGACTTGCAATCTGACAGCACTGTTGGTACACTCCAATCAATTGGAATTTTAGATGCAGTCAGTGCTGTGGGGAAAGGGGGACACCTCGCTGATGGAGAAATGGATAGACGTTGAGGATGACCAAGAAGTTGCAGCATCTATTGAATTGCAAGTCCTTGACAAAATTTGTAGTGATTTGGATGAAGCTGCAGTTGAACAGCCTGATGATGGTGGTGGTGGTGGTGATGATGATGATGATGATGATGATGAAGGTGACAATGGCCTGGAGAAGCCTCCTGTCACCAAAGAATTCAGTGAAAAAATGTTGATGGCTGCACGTCAGGCACACTGCATTGCTGGTGAGCTCAACGATCCACAGCTGTTATCCATTGCCAAACAGTTATGGTTGTCTGCACACAGCAAATTGATCATAGCTGGTAAAGTGTAGCTCTCTTGAACATATACCACAACAACTTTGTATTGCTGTCTTGTGCTAGTTTGGGGACCAGCCCATAAATATGTTGGTCCCTATACTAGTTTCATTTTGTTCATTTATGGTTGAATATGTTATCACGTGTGCAGGTGAATGTGGGATCAGGTCTCTATGCATGTATAGGGTAGGAACGTACAAAGGTCTTTATTTCAAGCGAGCTAGACCGACCTATATAAGCACATGCAATGCGTTGATGATTGGCCCGACCGGCGACCATGCATGCACAGCACCATCCTCAATCTCGTAATTTGTAGCAATGTAACGAAAGATTTGTAATATGGTGGGTATCGATCGATTGATACAACGTTTGCGATCGAGCGTATGCAGTTATTTAAAAAGTTATGTCGCGTGCACTGGATTTTCGGTACAATCCCAGTACATTGTAAACAACTGTGGTTCTTAATCTCATCGATAGCGGCACTTTATGGTCTTATAATCGGGTGGTCTTATAATCGAACACCCACTGTATGGCTTCCTACACGGGATGTTCCCTGGTAAAGGTCAATGTTTGTACAAAAGGTTATTTGTACATGTACATGCATCTGTGTCTGTTACATTGTAAATGTGATGTGCAATAAAGGACTATACACATGTGTGTACTACTGTAATTGCATTTTCAGAAATTTAATTAACAAGTCTGTCATGCGCATCCAACCCTTGATGCAGCCGATTATCAGATGTACAGTAAGGCTTCCCACAAGTAAAAGTTCCCCATGTACATGTAAAGGGTACAAAAGGTAATTGTGTCTCTCACCTTGTTTTAAAGGTCCGCTACACATGTGTGTACAGAAAATTGAGTTGTATGAAAATAAAATAATTCACGTTATGCGCAGTTGGTAAAATGTTTTGATACATGATAAGGCATAATGTGTGGTAAAATAAAAGTACTGCAACCCTATCTTCTCCCATATAGTTACTCCCTGTTTGAGCCCAACTCTCGCACACTAGCAGAGTATGGAGTGCGTCTTGAAAAGCAATTCTTAGGGATAGTGAGCTTCTATGAGTGATGTAAACAATGCTTTCTGACAATAGCCATCAATTGCTAGCTCAAAAGGGTTGTTACAAGATCTGCCCGTGCAGCGATTAAGTAAGATTAGTGCAGATGCATTACTTGCTAAAGCATAAGTGTACGAAGATCACAGGCAGGGTCACTGCTAAAAACTATCCGTAAGGTTAATGCAAATGAAGTTGCAAGAGAGTGATATTTTAGTCGGGCATAGGTTTCATACTGCTGGGGTGAGCCTTACTCTTTGATTAATTCGTACACTCACAGAAACAGCATGGAGCCATTCCAGTAGATCAGTGAATGGACGGATGAAATTGGGCCAATAGAATTATAGCACAGCTAGAACACGTGGTGTACATGTGTTATAAACCAATGACCCCGCATGCAGAACAGCACATTTCTCTCTTGAAAAAATTCATCAAGGTAAATACTATATTTTGCGAGTTGTTTCAATAATCTGTCTGCCACATAGATGGCTGAAGACAATTTAATGATAGGGATAGACTTCTTTGAAGACGATGTCCAAGATCCGCCACCGCCAGCAGAAGTGCCGCCGCCGCCGCCGCCGCCTGCAGCAGCGCTGGACCCACGGGCACCGCCAGCAGAAGCCCCGCCACCGCCTGCAGCAGCGCTGGACCCACGGGCACCGCCAGCAGAAGCCCCGCCACCGCCTGCAGCAGCGCTGGACCCACGGCCACCGCCAGCAGAAGTGCCGCCGCCGCCGCCTGCAGCAGCGCTGGACCCACGGCCACCGCCAGCAGAAGTGCCGCCACCGCCTGCAGCAGCACTGGACCCACGGCCACCACCAGCAGAAGCCCCGCCACCGCCTGCAGCAGCGCTGGACCCTCCGCCACCGCCAGCAGAAGCGCGGCCACCGCCTGCAGCAGCGCTGGACCCACCGCCCTGCAGCGTTACCCCCCTACCCCGTGCCCCCGCTTATTTCTCCCCCCAATTCTCTGCTTCCCCCCCAATGCTGCCACCTGCCCCCCCGCCTTTTTTACTTCCCCCCCGCATCACCCCCTCATATGGCCTTACCCCGTGGGGGGAGAAGAAGAAGGAAGAGGCCGAGGAAGAAGAGGCGGCAAAACTATTTATTTTATCAAAAACAACTACACTTATCACTATTAATTTTATTGTTATTGTAACATTAATTTTACATACGTATTTATTAAAGTTATATAGTAACTTGTGGTCGGGGCAATGCACAAAGCGTTCGTAAGGTATAGACATTTTGTCCATTGCACATCGTTCCTCATCACATTACAGTTATGAAGCTTCGTTGACACGGAGAAAAAAAACTTATGAAACAAGTAAATAAAAACCTTCTCTAACGAGAAAGTTGGTGGGCATATAGGATTGACAATGTTGGTGTAAAAAGCACGGAAACAAGTGTGACAGAAATGTTACTGGAAAATTGAAATAGGCCTATATTTAGCCCATTTTCTCAGGCGTGCGCTGCCTAAATGTGACTGGGCTAAATATAGGCCTATTTCAATTTTCCAGTAACATTTCTGTCACACTTGTTTCCGTGCTTTTTACACCAACATTGTCAATCCTATATGCCCACCAACTTTCTCGTTAGAGAAGGTTTTTATTTACTTGTAAAGAATAATGATTTGTCTATACAGGAACAAAAATTATTTATAGTTCGAACAGTAATGGTTTAACCTTGTCCGCGTTGCTTGGCCTTCCCCTACCCATTGCATGTTGTCAGGTGATAATTCAAACTTTTCTTGTAAAGGAAAGATTTAGTACATCCAATGTTGCTGCATCTCAACCTCTCACCAGTATGAATCCTGCTGTGAGCCTTCAATGAATGTTGAGACCTAAATAATCTTTTACAGATGCATTTGTACATTTTCTCCCGTGAATGTGTGAGCATGTGAGTTTTCAGATGATGCTGCCGTGAAAAAGCCTTTCCACATTGTTCACACTGATGTGATCTCTCTCCAGTATGAGTGAGCATGTGACGTTTCAAACTTGACTGGCGTGAAAATGTCTTTCCACATTGTTCACACTGATGTGATCCTACTCCAGTATGAGTGAGCATGTGACGTTTCAGATTTGACTGGTGTAAAAATGTCTTTCCACATTGTTCACACTGATGTGATCTCTCTCCAGTATGAGTGAGCATGTGATGTTTCAAACTTGACTGGTGTGAAAATGTCTTTCCACATTGTTCACACTGATGTGGTCTCTCTCCAGTATGAGTGAGCATGTGACGTTTCAGATTTGACTGGTGTGAAAATGTCTTTCCACATTTTTCACACTGATGTGATCCTACTCCAGTATGAGTGAGCATGTGAAGTTTCAAACTTGACTGGTGTGAAAATGTCTTTCCACACTGTTCACACTGATGTGGTCTCTCTCCAGTATGAGTGACCATGTGACGTTTCAGATTTGACTGCCGTGAAAATGTCTTTCCACATTGTTTACACTGATGTGGTCTCTCTCCAGTATGAGTGAGCATGTGAGTTTCCAGATGATGCTACCGTGAAAAAGCCTTTCCACATTGTTCACACTGATGTGGTCTCTCTCCAGTATGAGTGAGCATGTGACGTTTCAGATTTGACTGGTGTGAAAATGTCTTTCCACATTGTTCACACTGATGTGGTCTCTCTCCAGTGTGAATGAGCATGTGATGTTTCAGATTTGACTGGTCTGAAAATGTCTTTCCACATTGTTCACACTGATGTGGTCTCTCTCCAGTATGAGTGAGCATGTGATCTTTCAGATTTGACTGCTGTGAAAACATTTTTCCACCTATGGAACATTGCAGGTTCGATTGTATTTTTTGCTACACTGAGCCATTTCAAAAACACATTCAATGTAGCTCTTACATGCTATCACATTCAAATTGTTTGCCCTCATTTAAAAGAAAAAAATTTACATATGACATTATACCTCTAAACACTGCATGATCATTTGTAATGTGCAGAATGTCATAGTTGTAAACTTGATTGTTGTGATATCAAGGGTAATATGCATGCATTCTTGAAAATATTATTAAATCAAATACTGCGCCCTTGTAACTAGGAATGCATTTTGTATAACAGACCAAGGCTGTAGCTGTATAGGGTGTTTAGGGTGGAATTGTCCTGCCCAGGCATACCAGTTTAGCCTAAGTGCTTGTGCATATTAAGTTCAAATAAAATGGAAAGTACATTTCTCACCTTGTGCTAACATATTCTGGCTATGGGACTCCAGACAAAGCAGTCACATGTCACGCCACATCCCGCCGTTTATCTCAGCTCATTATCCTCAGGACATGATTCACAGCTTCCCACCCCTTCCTTCAGGACCACACTGCCAGGATATGATTTATAGCCCCCCCTCCCTGGACACTACGGGATGTAATTTATTCATCCCCTGGGACAACAGAGTATCCCATTCGCTACACCCCCCCCCCCCCCCCCCAAAGACATGAGTTAGTGCTCATTCCTGGACACTACCGGATGTGATTTATTAACCCCCTAAGACAACAGTATATTTCCGTCCTTACCCCCCCAGGACATTATTTATACTTATACATTATACACCTCCAGGACAGTCACGTATATACTCCCAGGACAGTTTGCATACATCCTCTCCAGGACATGCATTTTTGTCACCAGTAGGGGTGTGTATTATTATTTACTGGTTAGCCCAATGTAAAAGGAGAGTATGATGGTCAGGTGGGGAAGACAAACACATGCCCAAGTGCACCTTGATCTCCCCTAACTGCATTTGCTATGGTCACTAGACCTGGACCTGAACTTGCTCTATGAGAAGGTCTGGTGAAAAGCTTTACAACTGAATAGACGCATCTTTTTCATTCCGAATATTGCAAAACAGAGCATGGTTGTTGTGTGTGGCAGGGGAAGGGGGTCTTTTGAGACCCGCACTCAAATATTATCACTGGACTCACATCCACTATGACCCAGTGATCTCTCTTCC
>JABACO010000268.1:0-48292 GCA_013339895.1 Ephydatia muelleri | reverse complement strand
ACGTAGCGAATAATAACCCCAACCCTAACCCTAAGGTGGTTGCAAATTCCTCAACAAATGGCCATGAATTAATCGTGCGTGTAATAAAACACTGTAAAACTTGCGATCCTACTTCAAGGCAGACAAAAATCACACCACTCCCTCCTTCGTTACAGCAATAAATACGACTTACCACACCCATTATTAGCTTTCTCTATGGTGTCTCATATGCAGTAACATGCACTCAAAATGTCAATTACATTTAGCCTTTCGATTCTTGTAATGCTATACTATACTAATTTAGTGTATTTGAAGTACCTACTATAGTTTGATTACAATGGACAAATAGGTCAAGTGCGTCACTTAAATTTAATAACTCTCATTACTACCAACAGCGAGGTTATTAATATCTGTCACTTGTGCTCAAAGCCCTTCGATGATCCAAGAATTCTGTCATGTTTGCAACCCTTCTGTCTACAATGTCTCCATCATGAGATAGAGAAAAGTGGTTCCCAACAATGTTTCCAATGTCCCATCTGTGAAGAAGACACCAGCATCCCAGTGGGAGGGGCCAGTGTTCTTCCTCAGAACCTCCATCTTGGATTTGAAGTAGAGGTAGAAGGGTACATGTCCAAGATGGTAAACACAGTGAGGTGTGTTGTGATGAATGTATGGATGGAAGCAATAGTCCTTGCAGTGGTGTTCTGTTGTACATGTCGTCAGTTCCTATGCAAGCATTGTCACAACCCTCACAAACGTAGTCGCCATCTTTCCAAACACAATATGGTTGGACTAGACCAGGAGGGAGCCAGACAGCTGCACACCACCATGAAGCCAAGAGATCATTACTGCTCTCAGCCTAGCCATGAGGACAATAAATTGAATTTTATTGTGAGACTTGTAGCTTGCTGGTATGCCTTCACTGCACTACAGTTACCCACAAAAGCCACACTGTGAAGGAAATATCCACAGTAGCTAATATCCATCAAATGGAAATCACAGGAGCACTTGAAGATGCAAAAGAAGTAGTGACAAAGCTGACTGGAGCCATCGAGGGAAATAACAGGATGATAGAACAAGTGGAGATCTCCAAACGAACTGCTTTCTTGGCCATCAACCAAGCCTTTGAAATACTTCAGCAAACATTGGATGAAAGAAAAAAGACACTTTTGTCAGAGTTGGAGGCCATTTTACTGTCCAAGACAACAGCTCTGACCCTCCAGAAGGAGCAGTTTGAGAAGATGGTTGGAGACATTGGTCACTACACTGATATGGCATTCCAGATCCTGCAGACCCACACTGACCATGAGATTGTGGCATTGGGAGGACTCATACCCACTGAACTGCAGGCCACCCTCAAGAGGGTCCAGACCATTTCCCTCACTCCAAACCAACACAGCAACATAACTGTGTCTGTGGAAACAGATGATCTTGTCAGACAACTGTCCAAATTGGGTGAAATTGTTGCATTCATCCCTTCTCCATCTTCAAGCACATGGACGTCCACATCAGTAGCCAAGGTGGGGGCCAGGTACCATGTTCAGGTACAAAGCAAGACCTCAAAGGGGGAGGAGTACCCACATGGTGGTGTAGAGGTGAAGGGTGAGATGAGGTCCAAGACCCATAATGGAGCAGTTGTGTATGGAGAGGTGGAGGACCACAGGGATGGTACCTACACCATCACCCTCACCCCTCAAACTGCTGGTCCTCACCAGCTCCTCATCACAATGGATGGTCAGCATGTACAGAATAGTCCTAATGACCTTGATGTGAGGCCTAAACATGACTACCATACCCTATGTAATGCCCAACAAGTGATCCAGTGTAATGATCCTAGATATGTAGCCATCCATGACAATGGAGACATCTATGTAGGGAGTGATGATGGCTGCATTTATGTGTTTGATCAAACAGGTCAACTGAAGAATACCATAGGTAGTAGGGGAAGTGGTGATGGTCAGTTCTCTCATCCATCTGGTATATCCATCAAGGGAGATGTGTTGTATGTTGCTGATACTAACAACCAGCGTGTACAGAAGCTGACATCAAGTGGAAAGTTCCTTCATAAGTTTGGTCAGCAGGGATCAGATCAGGGACAGTTCAATAGGCCAGGGCTGTCATCATTGACTCCAACAACAAACTGATAGTCTCTGAGAGTAATAACCATAGGATACAAATATTCAATGAAAATGGTGGTTGGTTATTAACCATAGATGGGAAAGGCTCAGGCAATCATAGTTTTGAGTCTCCATTTGGTCTTGCCTTGGACCCTCAGGGAAACATTCATGTTGCAGCCTTTCGTTCAAACACTATCAAAGTGTTTACCAAAGAAGGTGTCTATGTCAGAAGGTATGGTGATCCTAATCATCCCAGTGGAATAGCCATTGATGATGAAGGTTACAGCCTTGTCAGTGAGTATTGGGGCAATTGTCTCTCCATCTATGATCCTGAAGGGAACAAGATCCACACAGTGGGGAATCTGAAGTATCCCTGGGGTACTGCACTAGATCCCAGAGATGGCAGTGTGTTCATTGCTAACTGGGGTGCTAACACTGTATTGAAGTATTGTGTTGAAAAGTGAATGTGATATAATGTGCATTACTGTGAACTTGTAGAGCATTTTCAATTGGTATTAAAGTTTGTATGGTCAACCATACTGAGAAAATGGCATAGGCCAGCGTGTTTTGCATCCCCAGGGACAGGGGCAGTAGATACATTCAGTGTAGACTGGCATTGGGAGAGCAACTGGAGTTCATGGACAACTGTTGTCCACCTCCCAGTAGTTGCCAACAATCTTGGTACATGGCTGAATGTTTGGTGCTCAGTTGTTTTGTTTGCAAGAGGGTATAGAAACTTGCTTAGATGGTTGGGTGATGTGACCAGGTTAGGCTGTGTGAGGGAAGTTTATTATTAGAGACTGAGTTGCATGGTGGGATGAAAATGCAGGTAATACACACACACACACACACAACACACACACGCACACATACACACACACACACACACACACACACACCACCCAGGTGCCAGAAAACCCTCCCATCTACTCCAAGTACTACAGAAGGTACTGCATTCTAGTGGTACTACAGAGTGTGATTGGATTGGTCAGCTCCCAAGTCCATCATTCCATCTGGACTGCGTGTCACTCACTGGATATGGGCATAAAGGACTGGGGATGGGAAAGGACTAAAGGTTATACTAGGTCTGGGGACTAGAGCCTTTGTAGGGTGCTAGCAGAGCTAGGTGCCCAAGATGTAAAACACATCACCTGATGCCCTCCCACCCTCTCCAGGGGCTTTCCCCTTCAGCACACTTATACCATGCACACACACACACACATACACACACACAGGTGCCAGAAAACCCTCCCATCTACTCCAAGTACTACAGACAGATGAGCAAGGTTGGAAGTAATACCATACTGTAGTGGTTTGACAAAAAGAGTCAGTTGTTATCAGTGAGATGTTTTGAATTTAGAATTATTTATTTATTAAATTGCAGTTGTCATTAGATAAACCCATTGCATATATTAAAATAAATCAGGGGATTATACAAAGCCACTCTCTCTTTCCATTCATTGTCATTAGCTTTCAATGTTTGGTTCTGTCTGCAATGAGGAAGAAATGCTTATTGCATAACAGATGGTTGGGTGGTGTGGCCATGATCTTATACTGTAACTCCAGACTTGGTTGTGCGAGGGAAGTTTATTCTTTCTCTGCAGCATCTGGATCACCTTGGAGATCTGATGGCAATGTACAATGCATGTGACGGTCACATGATCCTCAGGAGCAGAACATGCATGCACACTTCTCCCTCTCCCTCTTCACTCCCCTAGGCTAGGCTGTGTGAGGGAAGTTTATTATTTCTCTGCAGGATTGGAGTTGATGGGATGAAAATGCAAGTAATGATACACACACACACACACACACACACACACACACATACACACACACACACACACACACACTTCCCCCTCTCTCCCTCTTCACTCCCCTATCTCTCACCTCTTCTTATCAGGGCACTAACGGCTCACAGTTGTGGGACTCTGCATTTGCTGCACAAGCTGTCTTGGAGGTACGTACTAAACAAGGGTGTGTGGTTAAGGTGCATGACCAGAGGGGGAGGGGCCATATGGTCTGTGTGATGACATCTAAAATGGGAAAGACCACTGCTGCAACGCTCCAGTCTGAAGATGGAGATTGGTCTGGGGACTATAGAGGACCACTTCTAGATGGCTGGTACGTGTGTATGAATGGTTGTACTGTGTCTGCATCTATATAGTACTGTATACATATGGCATTTTATGTACACTTCTGTGTGTATGGCATTGTAATGCAAGTGTGCATGTGTACAGGTGAATGAAGTATATGTGTGCACTGAGAAATGTAAACATGTACTTTGAAGAATTATAATTCATTTGGTGATCATTATCCTGTCAACATTTCACAACACGTTTTTAGCCATGATAGCTAGTTGTGGCCAGATAAATGATGCAATCTTCTTCTGCTATCTCTTTCCTTTCTCTCTCCTCCCAACTTGTTCCACTTTTGATATCTTTCCTTGCATCCCACCCTTCCTGTCCCTTGACGGAGGATGGGGACTGTAAGTGGGTGGAGCATTGGGGAGTGGGAGGAGCTGCAAGGGAAAGATAAATGGATGTAGGCAGCCTGTCTTGTGACCATTTGCACCATTTGCGCAATAACAGCTTATTGTGTCACTAATACTCATATAGCTCATTGTAGCTCTGAGCACTGTAAGAAAGAACAGAGCTTGCAGAGTCCTGTTGAACGTTCATTCTCTTCTTCCTGACTTTCTGTTATGCACCCACACACCACACCTTCCCTCTTTGTCCCCTGCTCTTTCCTCTCCCTCCTCCCTTTTTCATTCCTCTGCCTCCCTCTAACCTCTACCTTCTCTCCCATCCTTGCTCTTCTCCCTCCCTCCCTCCTCCCTCCCTCCCTCCCTCCCTCCCCCCTCCTCCCTCCCTCCCTCCCTCCCTCCCTCCCTCCCTCCCTCCCTCCCTCCCTCCCTCCTCCCTCCCTCCCTCCCTCCCTCCCTCCCTCCCTCCTCCCTCCCTCCCTCCCTCCCTCCCCTCCCTCCCTCCCTCGCCCTCCCTCCCTCCATCCCTCCCTCCCTCCCTCCCTCCCTCCCTCCCCCCTCCCTCCCTCCCTCCTCCAGGTACACAGAAGGGAAGTCTACAGTGTTTGGCACTGCCCTCAATTATGTGACCATGAGGCTGTTGGGTGTGGCCAGAGATGACCCAGATGTGGCCCGAGCCAGGACACTGCTGCACCATCTAGGAGGTGCTGTGTGCATCCCTTCATGGGGCAAGTTCTGGCTGGCTGTACTCAACATGTACTACTGGAATGGAGTTCACTGTCTCCTCCCTGAGCTCTGGTGAGTATTGGGTGTGTGTGTGTGTGTGTGTGGGGAGGATGTTTGAGCGTGTCGGTGTGTGGGGATGTTTGAGTGTGTGTTTGTGTGGGTGTTTGAGTGTATTGGTGTGTGTGGGAGAGGGTAGGTGTGTCTAGTTATTTGGAAGAAATGGGTTGTACTTTACAAAGTCCTCCCCGCTCCACTCCATCAGGATCCTCCCCCATTGGGTACCGGTACATCCCTCCAACTTGTGGTGCCATTGCAGACAGGTAAAAGGGGTGTGGCTTTGAGGCACGTGCAATGAGTTGTGTGTGCGAGTCTGAGATGGAAGCACTATGACTATACGTACTTGCTGTGTGTGTGCATGTGTGTGTATGTGTGTGTGTGTGTGTGCATGTGTGTGTGTATGTGTGTGTGTATTCATGCACTTTCAATGCATGCCTTAAGGATTTTGTCTTTACCACCATTCTTGAAGTGTGGGCCTGGATTAGTCCGTTTAAATTTGTTTGCTTCTAGCAGCGCAGAGTACACTGTACGTAATAGTAGGAGCACCTTATTGGGAGCAAGGCACAGCCGAGGGACCTTGACTCTGGTATTTTTGCCTCTGGCTACATTTAAACCTTTTATATCCTGTTTCAGTAGCAAGGAGACGTTCGCAGCACAGGCATGGTGAGCTCTAATTGGAATAGCTATCGTACCTTATGCTGCACAGTGGTTTAAGAGCAGGACATTGGGTATGGGTATGATGCATATTTTTTTTTGCATAAACATTGTTGTAACTGATTGAAGTGTTACATTTTATTAGTAAAATAATAGAATTTTTTTTTTAAAGCTGTGCACATCGAAAGTGAATTTGATGAGCGTTTTTCATTTCTGCTTACTTGAATTTTATCTGCTTTCCAAAATATATAAATTTGCAGTTTAGTATGTGAGTAAATAGCTTTTGTTCTGCTATCTCCAATAATACTAAACTCATAGGTACTTGCTTCAAATGCGCGGTAATATGTTCCCTTTTATACGTAAAAAAACAAAATTTTTTTCGATGTACCAACTTCAAGCACTTTTCTACACGATTCTAGGACCGAGCGAAGCAAGGAGTAACGGCCAATCGAATCTCCCGTGCATTTCCAATCCTCCAACGTAGCCGACTCCAACCGATATTCCGTTTAGTGCTGCAACTAAGGTTCAAACGCGCGACATAGCGATGACTGATTGATTAATAATTATTTTAATAACTGTTTAGATGAGCCGTATCCTATGTGACGATTGGGTTCTTTCGTGTGCTGCTAGCTCCAGACAACAATAGCAGGCTACGGCAGCACCGTCTTTGTTCTTTTATGGAGGATTTGTGCTGTCTTTGTGCTCTTTGTGTCGTGCACGCATGCGTGTATCGTATGCATACCTGTATATATAATGACTTATGTGTGCCGTGTCTTTTTCTATATGCGAAGTGTGTTTGATTGCTATTTGGTTGTTTTGATTGCTATTTGGTTGTTCGAAGCTGGTCGGTGACATTAGCGTGCTATTGCAGTTTGATTTCGAAGGTTTTATGGCTCAAAAGGAAAAGTCGATTTCCAACGCGGACGCTTACGACAAATACATAAAGAGATTTAAAAGCAATTGGGAGGCTTCAGGGCACTTTATTAGCGATGAAAGCTTACTTTCTGAGAAGGATCAAAGTAGCAAGTTAAAGAAACATTGGTCTAATCGAATGGCCCTGCTGAGAAGGAAGTGAAATAAACTAAATCAAAATAAACGGTCAGAGAAGACAATAGAAGCCTTTCTCTCCTACCAATGCTAATGAGTCAAAAGGGACTTTCTGAAGAGCCATTGGAGCATAATAATAAAAATCTTCGTGCATATCGTGAAAGATTGGCTCGAAAAACAACGCAGCAGGCGAACCTAACAGATGTGCTAACTAGACTGTGGATCAAGTCAGATCCAATAGTGAGGAGTTATCGATGTGTGGTTAAATGTTCATTTTGCAATGAACCACACAATGTTCGCTCCTGCCCCCAAAGATTGGAGGTCACTAGTGGGTGTGTATCATTTGAAGATCACTTGGTTGAGTCTATTTTTACTACTGGGGAGGGAACGGATCAAGGTGTACACATGGAATATGATGAAGATACTGCTATAGCCCAACAACCTTCAACTCACATGGCATCTGGTGATAGCATTTAAACAGTGGCGTTTTAAACTGAGTCCTCATTAGATTTGTAGTAATAACTAAACTTTCTATTGCAGTAATCTTATACTTGATTACATTGGTTTGATTCTAGTTAATTAATTTGTATTAATAAAAATTATATTTTTTCACCACTTGTTAACGGTGAATAAAGAAATAGTTAACTACTGCAGGGTATCTTGTTATTCAGTTTTAAAAGCAGTACTTTTAATCTTGATTATGTTGGTTTGATATTATGTAACATAAAATACAAAACAGATATTAATTAATGTACTCTAATTCATAACAGCTGTGTAGTAATACTTAGGTGTGGTTGGATTCTAATAAATTTAAAATGTCCTCATGGACTACACTTCTAAACCACTGTGTGCTATAGCTTTGTGTGTGTGTGTGTGTGTTTGTGTGTGTGTGTGTGTGTGTGTGTGTGTGTGTGTGTGTGTGTGTGTGTGGTGTGTGTGTGTGTGTGTGTGTGTGTGTGTGTGAAAAGGGGGTGATGGCAAAATAGACTGCAAACTTTATTTTAATTTTAATTTAATTTTAATTTAATTTTGTACCAAGTTTGGCTCATTGGCTGTATTTTGTACTTGGCTAGGCTATTTTGTCTTCCTTGCATAGTGTATTGTACAAATATCAGAAATCCTTCTGGCTCCATTTTAAGCTGTGTTGCTTGTAACGGGAGGGCACACATCTGGTACAACCCAAAAACAGTGGTTATGACATCATCTCGTAAGTTGGTTGTTCTATGAACCTCACCCTCTTCCTTAACAAAATCACTCCTACTTCAATCACTCCCCTGTCTTACTGCCACTGTCTATACAGTCTTACCCTGGAGAACCTTAGCATCGAGGAGGAATCAATGAGCACACATCACTCTATGTATGTGGTTGCACCATGCACCATCAAATGCACTAGCACTGCGCCGCCGTTACAATTACAATCTAAGGCAGAGAATTTGTGTGCTATAAATGTTAATGGTGCATTTACTTCAGCATCATCCACAACACCCCAGATTTGGATGGTACGTATATACAATCGTTTTATTTTTCCTGAGATCTTGGCCCTTCCTCCCTTTTTTTTCCTATTGCTGCTAACTTCTCTAGGCTGACCATGATTCAGCCATTACCACTCCCCACATCAGCTCTCATCCCCTGACCATGTCAGTACCAACTGACAGCTAAAGGAGCGGGTAAGGCTGGGATGCCTCTATGCTACTGGTATTACCAGTCTTTCCACACAGGTCACAATGTTCAGAGCAGTTCTCACAGCCCAGACAATGGGGTGCATGCATTAATTTGCAAGCACGTTGGATGACACATGTATGCACTGTTATTGAATTAAATGTCATTACACTGACACAAGAGCACTGCACCCTCTAAATCCAAGGAGGGCTGGATAGTGAGCATATGGGTACACAGATCATGGGCAACCCAATAGCCATAAATGTGAGCTGGGTAACTCTCTCCGCCATCATGATTTATCTGAAGTGATATATTATGTGCAGGCAATGCCTTTACCAGTGTCCTCATTTCATTTAGTGAGTACACGTATGCATGCACACTGGTGAAGCTATTGCCTGCACAGAAATGAGCAATGTTTGTTATACGCACGACAGTGCATTGGATTCCATAGCCACATCCAAGACGTCTTTAATTAGGCAATGATACCTTCAGAGACTATTTTAAGCTTTTAGTGCGGCAACAGGACCTACATGTAACAGTATGATATCATGCTTTTAGAGTAATTTTCTTCCAAGTTTGGAGTAGGAAATAATCACAAAGTGGCAATGTTACTGGCAGGCTACAACTTTCAAAGAAGACCCACTTACTAGGAATTTGAATACGGGAGAAGATTCAGCTTCAATCAAATAAATTGGTTGCTATAATTATTTTAACCTGCATGCATTCAAGCCTACATTACAAATGACCACTTCCAATTTCAGATGTTTACGAATCTCTTACATCGCAGATTTTATTCCGATGGTGAAATATTTGGAGCTCAATTATTTATATATTTTAGCAATGTTATTTTAACATTAAAGTATTTTTAAATGATATTTTGATAATACTTATTTGAAAAGAGATCTACTCGTAAGTCTTCCAAATTTACACTGCACATCAAAATGTATGTTGCATTAACGATACATTATAACTGTTTTCTGCATCAAGAGTACAGCACGCTGCACGTTTAATTGTCCCAGTAGAACATAAAGTGTTAAGGAGGCAAACACACGAGTCCTCACTGAGGTGATGTCATTGATGCCAGTGCAACAAACTGTGCAGGGCAAGAGTTAGGAGTCCATTGACCCAGAACAGTCCACACCACACCCTATTTGAGGTGTCTGTGAACTCCCCTGTGCCCAAAAGCCTGTGAACAGAACACGATGTCATCAACTTTTCTAGCAAGATTATCACACAAACATTTGAAATGACAATTTGTACATGTTCAATGACATCATGATACTGGTCAGTATAAGTGCACACGGCATTAGGATAAAACAGATGGAGACCTTGCTGTGCACATGTTATCACATCCCAATTATGGCAATGGCAGTATACATGTATGTGTGTGCAGGCGCATAGAGACAGCTTGTGTCCTTCGTATGTGCATGGTCTGCTTATGTGAGCTGAGTTAATGGACATGAGGACCATACACGTGATGGACAACATGCATGGGCTTACTTGTTGCAGAGATAATTTATATATTATCTCTGCTTGTTGTGTACAACGTCACCCCTTTTTTTGGAGTGTGTGTGTGTGTGTGTGTGTGTGGGGGGGGGTGCAACACTTGTGGGCATTAATTAAATGGTGCCAATTAAATCTCTAACTTGCATACGCGGTATGTATGCATGCATGCGATCTTGTACTAGCGTGTGTTTAGATCCGCCCACATCACGTTAATAACTACTAACAAACGCTCACTTAACTTTGAATTGTGTGGCACATCCAGCATACTCGCGCCAAAGGCCAGGTACAATATATTAGAAGCCTGTGCGTTTATTGGAGCCGACGTGAGGCGCGCAATGGCTTCAGACAGCGGCATTCAAGCGCCGTCTGACGGAGGAGATGTTGCCTCCCAGATTCAGTTCCACGACTTGTGCGCCCTCATGGAGAAGATCCACAAGACCCAAGGCACGGACAAGAAGAAGACGATACTCTCGTCCTTCATCGAGCGGTGGCGGGAAACTCACGCCAGACTGCATCACACCGACGCGGTTCGTAGCACGAGGCAGACGTGGATGGGGACTGGACGCACTCGAAAGTACCTCAGTGTGATTATTTACATGCAGTAGATAATATCTCTGGGGCGGGTGGGAGAAGAAGCGAAGGGTTTGAGAGTCAGTGAGGGTTGGAGGGAGGAAGGTGTGGAAGAGAGGGAGGGAGGCGGTAGGGAGGGGGGAGGGAGAATGAGGAGTGAGGGTCAGAACAGGGTGGCCATCTCAGCGAGTGTGTCTTCCCTTTCCACAGATGGACACTTTCTTTGCCATCATGAGACTCCTGCTGTCAGAATTGGATTGGGCCAGACCGGCCTATGGGATGAAGGAGACTGCTCTGGCCAAGCACTACATCGAGGTGCTGAATATCTCCAAGGAGAGCACAGATGCTCAGAAGCTTCTCCACTACAGGGCGCCCCAGATAGCTAAATAGGTGCAGTGTAGTCTGGCGTAGCCACACCCTCGCGTAGACACGTAGGGTCTGGGGAAATGCCTATACCCGACTGGTTCTAATGAGCAATTATTGCGTTTACGTCACGCTGCGTCACGTAATGAGGAATGCAGCGAAATGGGCTAAGATTGGCTTGTAAATTAGCAAACAACACCCACGCGCACATGGCGGTTGAAGGCGGCAATTTAGAAATGGTTGTATCTGAAGTGGCGAGAGAGCTCGGCTATTCCGGACTGAAAGAAATGCAACTCAGAGTGATAGTTGAGTTCGTCCGTGGACGAGATGTATTTGCTGTTTTACCCACCGGATATGGCAAGAGTCTCTGCTACGGGTGTTTGCCAGGGGTATTCGACAAGCTAACACGGTGTGATCGTTCAGCAATAGTCTGTATTGTTACACCACTAATTGCAATCATTGAAGACCAGGTACGTTACATGTCATGTTGTATACGTTTGAATATATCAAATTAATAGGTATCCAGCTTCTGTTCAAGAGGCCTGTTAGCAGGATCTATAACAGCCAATTCAAATGAAAAAATGAAGTTGGAGGTCAAGCAGGGAAAGTTTCAGCTTGTGTTTTTCACACCAGAGGCACTTCTGGAGAGTAGAATGTGGAGAGAGATGTTTAAAAGAAGTGTCTATGCTACACGATTGAAGGCACTAGTTATAGATGAAGCTCATACAGTCAAGAAATGGTAAGATAAAAGTTTAGTTGAGCAGGAATTATCACTTGCGTGTGTTACTGTGTAGGGGTGAAACATTTCGTAAAACACTATTGCGTATTGGCGAAGTTAGGAGCATATTACCTCCAAATATCAATATACTTGCTTTGACTGCGACAGCAACACATTCTCTGCGCTCCATGGTATCCACTATGATCGGATTGTATGACCCTGCTGTTGTATGTGTGTCACCATGTATAAAGAATATGATGTATACAGTGTCTTCATACAAAACCATTGGTGATACTATCAAACGACTCCACAACATTTCAGCTGCTTGACGTTCTGAAAGTATATAGTCATGCTGCATGAGTAGGTGAAAACACTCAATTGCATAATTCTTTCTTCCAGAGCTAACAAACATTGGTAACATGTACCTCCAACATCTCAGAACACGCTCACCATCACCTTCTTTAATTGCATCATCAAATTCCAAATAAAAACAGCCCAAACTTAGTAGGTTATTGCAATATGCATACACCATATCCTTTGATTCAGGTGATTCAGTATTAAACTGCATGTTGACATAAGAATTAACAAGCTGAGTAGTAATGGTAGATAGTAGTCCTTCACGCATATCATTTTGAAGCATCCATGTATCTTCTCCTTCAGGTATTAGGGTACTTACAGGTACATCTTCCAAAGTATCCATTTGAAACATTTTCATTGCTGCAACTAACACATGACTTTCAATTATTAGCTTTAAAAAGTCATCACAAGAATCAAATTTGTTAATAACTTTACTGGATGGTACATTGCTTCGATTGGTGGCATTCCTTAATTGATGAAGTGTGCCAAATTCTTTAGACGATGTTGTGGAATAAAAATACTTCCAGATGAGCTGTGAATATATATAATGCAAATGCATGTTACACTCACAACTCAAGCAATCACAGCCTAGTATGAACACACATCCCATGCTCATCTTACAGCTCACACCTGTTCACATCAATGTAGGTACTAATTCTTAGGTGAGTGAAGGTGTCAATCTACTGACTTACATCAAGAATGTTGGCCTTAGTATGCCAGTCCTCAATGACAGGAATGAACCCATCTAGTCTTTTTGTTGGTCTTTCTGAGTTTCTTTTGGCATATTGTGCAGCTCGTATTCTTGCGACAGTCACTTGGTCACCTCCAATCAATATGCTGTGCATATTTTCCACATACTCAACTATATTCTCATTTGTACTTATTGTTTTTGTTGTCTCAGAAGACACACATGGTACATATTGATGTAGGCTCTGCAATATTTCAGTCATTTCATCCACTTTGTTTTCATTTCGTAGAATGATTCCTAATGGTACCTGCAAAGAGATTAAAGTGCATAAGGTTGATACTCCACCAATGTATCATACTTACCACATGCGATTTTTCACTCATCTCAGCAGAATATTTGTGCTTAATGTGCCAAATAGCAATGTCTGCAAAGCATACCTTAAAGAATTTCATGTGTTTGCACAATATGTGTGACACAAGAATTGACATGTTTGTTCTTAGCTTATTGTCATCATCTGATGTTGGTAGTATAGACATTGAATCAATAATTAGTGGTAATTTCGGTCGCTTGTCTGATAATGCACTAATATCAATTCTGTTTCTAACTGCATATGAATTAAAATAATGCACATCTATATTGCATCGATCAAAGCGCAAGTGTCGCCTATGTATAACCTTATCAACATTGTCACCACAAATACGGAAACCTCTTGCAACAGAAATCCTACTAATAGTGGTACTTGGCTCCAATACTTGAGCTGCTTGAGCCACCATTATTACACTTGGGTTTTGGCTTGCTATTCCATCTGCTTCATCAGGGAGTATGTGATCATTGTTGTCATTGACATCATAGACTGTAATATTAGTAGTTGGCACCAATACATGAGCAGCTTGAGCAACCATGCATTGCAGAGTACCATTAGCGCTGTGGCTATCGGAAACTGGAATCACCTGAATAGTGGTAGTTGGCTCCAATACTTCAGCAGCTGAAGCCTTAATTAGTATGGTTGAGTTTATGCCAGCAGTGAATACAGTGTCAGCTTTGACTCTTGCTTCATCTGTGAGCAAGCAACAATTACCATCATCTTCACCAACTGCATATGTAGACATATTATCGTCATCACAACAATCATCATCACCCCCATGATCATCATCATCACTACAAACATCACTATTGTCCTCATCACCATCAACATCACTATCAGCATCCCCATCATCTTCTTCATGACCATCATCACCAATAATATCATTATCAAAATCCCCACTATCATCACAATCATCATCATCATCATCATCATCATCATCATCATCATCACAACCACCACCTCCACCATCATTGCCTTCATCATCATTGTTGTTAAAAAGATCAGCAGCACCAACACTGCAATATTCAGGAGTAGAGGGCTCTTCATGATTCAATGCACTCTGAAATAAATGTGTCAAATTCTTTATGTAAAATAATCACATTACCTCTAGCAATGAATCCCTCCATTTCTTCACATCCATGTCAAAATTCTCTCCAACTTTATCAAGAAGTAACACCATTGTTTTCCTTGACATAGACAATCCCAACTTCTGAAGCCGCTGATACACCTACATGTAAATAATTGAATAAAATAGAGCATATAGACATGTCAGTATATTTACCAATTTGCTACTATGCCCAGCATACAATATCAAGCTGATGATGTTTTGTACCAACGACATTCTATTGCATCGTGATTTGAGTAGCAATGAAGCACACATTCCAATAATTGCTGTTTTATTTGCAGTACACTGTTGCAAAATTGCAAATAGCAGAGGAGCATAAATTCTGAGCTCAGTTAGTAATTGATCCCACTTAAATGTCATCATGGTGTTGGTAGAATAGTTTTGGAGTGTAGAGTTCACGTTTGAAGAACACATTGCCTTCAATTCTTTACAAATCATGGTGGGAATCACTTTTTCCAAGTATGCTTTATTGTACGATACACAGTATCGAAGAGCAGTCTTTCTGTTGCCACGCGCAACGGACTTCGCTATCTTTTTTTCAATAGGTGAAGTCAGGTTGTACACTTTTGTAAATGTATCGTACACAACGGTAACCTATAATGTAAGTATGCACGTGTTGTTAAATGGTAAAAGGCAATAGGACATGCAACTTACTCTGACACTGGCTTTAGATGTTCTTCGTGGCCGCTTTGATGAAGGAGTATCGGACATGTTTTCCGCCATGTGCGCGTGGGTGTTGTTTGCTAATTTACAAGCCAATCTTAGCCCATTTCGCTGCATTCCTCATTACGTGACGCAGCGTGACGTAGAACGCAATAATTGCTCATTAGAACCAGTCGGGTATAGGCATTTCCCCAGACCCTACGTGTCTACGCGAGGGTGTGGCTACGCCAGACTAGGTGCAGTGTGTGTGTGTGTGTGTGTGTGTGTGTGTGTGTGTGTGTGTGTGTGCATGTGTGTGTGCATGTGTGTGTGTGCATGTGTGTGTGTGTGCATGTGTGTGTGTGCGCGTGTGTGTGTGCGTGTGCATGTGTGTGCATGTGCATGTGTGTGTGTGTGTGTGTGTGTTATGCATGTATGTGTGTGCAGTCCATGCTAATGTGCAGGGTATGGAAGTGAGCTATATGTGGCCATACAGGTACTTGTAGCCATCTGAGTATAGGTGTGCATGCATGTAAGTGCATTGTGGTCTTGATAGGAGCCAGGTGTTGGCAGACCAGACATGGTCGTGTACACTCTTGTCTTACTGCTCCTTTGCAGGAGGCTGGGGGATTTTGCTGATGTAGCTTATTTTGTACTGATAAGCCGATTTGGGGAGGTGAGTTTCATAGTGTGTGTGTGTTGTGGTGTGCGAGTGTGTGTGTGTGTTGCGTTGTGTCTGTGTGTCTGTGTAGCTGTTAGGATCCTATTGACCCTCCCCATCCCACACTCATGTAGCACCCTCTCCCATCCACACACCCTCCTCCCCATTCCACACTCCCTCCTCCCCAATCCACACTCCCTCCCCATCCACACTCCTCCCCATCCCGCACTCCCTCCTCCCCACCCCACACTCCCTCCTCCCCACCCCACACTCCCTCCTCCCCGTCCCATACTCCCTCCTCCCCACCCTCCCTCCTCCCATCCTCCTCCTCCCCTCCTCCCCATCCTCCCTCCTCCCTCCTCCCCATCCTCCCTCCTCCCCATCCTCCATCCTCCCCACCCCCTCCTCCCTCCCAGCCTCACGGTTGCTCAGTACCTGGACGACCTAGCCAATGGCAACACCAGCAAGGACAGGGCTGGCATGAAGAAGGCCCTCCAGCTCCTCCTGAGGAACACCAGTGCTCTGGAGCAGAAGTGGCTCATCAGGATCATACTGAAGGTAGCTGCTCGTGTGGGGGGGGGAGGGCAATCCAGAAGGGACCAAGGACCTAGTGTTCAACCCCTTCATCTCTGGGTCTACATGTGCTTGCTATTCCTCCATTCCAACTTTACACCACCTCACTCTCATTCTCTGCCTCTTCATTCAAAGCTTTGTCATTAATACTTTGTGCTGTTTTTAATTTATTTTTTTATTGATTTGCGTTGTGTCAAAGCTTGTGCATGATGCCACGCCCACTGCTGGCCAGGGTTACACAGTGTCTTGGTCCTGCAGGGCCTCAAGACAGGTCTGAGTGAGAACTCTGTCTTCTCTGTCTTCCATCCTGATGCCGTCGATCTGTTCAGCGTCTGCAGCAATCTGGAGAAGGTGGGATGGTGAGCATTAATTAAAGGAAAGCTGGACGAGTAGCACACTTGTGCAATGTTTCTGTGTGTGTGTGTCTGTGTGTGTGTGTGTCTGTGTGTGTGTCTCTGTGTGTGTGTGTCTGTGTGTGTGTCTCTGTGTGTGTGTGTGAGTGTGTGTGTGTGTGAGTGAGTGAGTGTGACCTGCAATTGCTGGAAGTAGGAAGGGATCTAATGTGAAGCTATGACAACCATGCATAGATCCTCTAGCACACACAAATATGCACAATACAAATACATACTACACTGAGTGTGGGGATGCAAAACACGCTGGCCTATGCCATATTGGTTGTGCATTAAACTCATCAAGGGACTATCTCCAAAACTGAAGCTCTATGCTTCGATGGGTAACCCATCACACCATGCTTGCCTGGTGTCCAACAGGATATACAATGGCCATCATGCACCCACCCTTCAAAAACTCACCCACTGCATTGTCAACATCATCAGCCTCAGTAGTGCTGTACACTGATTAGGTCGGGTATAGGGTGTAGGTAGAGATTAAAAGGGAGGACATAACCACTTTTAACAGCATCCAAAGCACATGGTGGTGCACAAAGCTCATATGTCCTCTAATGAACATTGTATCAGCGTGTCCCCATCCTGAACCTCCCAACATCTGCCATACACACCCTCCTCACCAATGGAAGGTGTTACCTTCCCCACATGAGCTACACAATTAGGTGTCCCAATGTCGGCACTCCTACACCAAGTGCTCTCACCAGCCACGTGTCCACTACCCTTGGACAAAGGATACTGCACACTGGCCCATGCCTTCACACACTGAAGTGGCCCAGCTCACCACAGTGAAAACATGACCCCATGGGCCTGGGAACCACACCACCGCCATCACTGTGTGGATCTTGTTCCCTTCAGGATCATAGATGGAGAGACCATTGCCCCAATACTCACTGACAAGGCTGTAACCTTCACCACCTGTTCCATCACCTTCACCAGATGCGCCACTAGCCCTGCCACCTCCATCTGCACCAGTGCCAGGAAGGGGCGGGGCAGGTGAGGCCATCTTCAGAGAGGACGTCAGTGCTACAGGAACAATATTTTTATTGTTTTAAAATTGTGTCTGTCATCAAGTGGAGAATGAGTTTATAATGCGAATGTTTGTATGTACAAGTGCGCGACATGAGAGGACACTAGAATAGTTTAACCTTTAAAGAAACAATCACGAATAGATTTTAGGATTGAGGTCAAAATACAAAGCGATAACTGATCATGATATCCTTAGATAAGATTAATTATAGTGGAAAATTAATTTTAAGAAAATAATCACGCGACCACTGAAGGCCGATCGTAATGGGCTATTCCATCATTTAACCGTACACCCCTACAGATGACAATAATTGCAAACGTATACCCCCGGGACAATTTATAAAAACACCCCTGGACAAGCTTGTATTATACCTCTACCCCCCAGGGACAGACTTGTTAATGCCCCCTGGACGAGCTTCTGTTTTGCCCCACCCCCCTGGACAATCTTCTATGTTGTTCCACTCCCCCCTGGACAAGCTTCTATTATGCCTTCTAACCCCCCGGGACAGGGATTTAAATGACCACCCCCCGGGACATATTCCCTATACCCCCCTGGACACCATTTATTGTCATCTGTAGGGGTGTATAATTAAATAATGGAATAGCCCAATTGTCGACACATGGAATTGGAGCCAAACAACAGGTAAGTATTTTTAAAGAGGGAGGAAGGATTGGTGTGGAGTGGACGTTAGAGCTGATGTAGTGCAGGGGTTATTTTAATAATGTATATGACCCAAAAATGGTCTCGGTTATTCTCACAGATCTAGGAGCGTGTACATTTCAGTTGGGTTTGAAGGGTTACATACTTCTCATGGATTGTTCTCGTCGTATCATACCATTCTCAAGCTGTGCATTTGGAACATGGTTGTGATATTCTCAACCATACGTACACCCCAACGCCCTCTGGGACGAGGGTAAGGACCGGCCCTGGCCCGGAACACGAGACACATAGTTGTAATGTTACCTCTTGCGCGACGCGAAGTACCATCTACATGCAGGGTGCGCTTCCGAGGTCACACGTGGTCATAGATGTATGCAAAATCCCGATATTCACATGCAAGGTTACTGAACAAATATATCCTTGTACGATGCTGATGTCACGTCCTGGACCACGTTGATGGTCAGGAGATTAGCCAGGTCTGCCATGGGAGGGGCTGCAGAACTTCCTTATTCAGAGAGCTTCTTTCATGGTATTTAATAATGGTGTTTGGACAGCTAGCTTTCTACGCATTATAAAAGCCTTTAACTTTGATCTTGGCGGTGAAGAATTGTTTTATTTTTGTAACGTATTGCACAAATGCACAGCCGCTATAAACATCGCACAACAATCAGTCTATCTTACTTGTAGATACAAAATGCACACATCATGCCCACAAAGGAACAACTGAGATTCTGAACTCTGTCAGGCCATGTCAAATGCAGTAACATGCACTCAAAATGTCAATTACAGTAAGTATTTCGATTCTTGTAATGCTATACTATACTAATTTAGTGCTGTACATGTATTTGAAGTACCTACTATAGTTTGATTAGAATGGACAAATAGGTCAAGTGCTTCATTTCAACTTAATAAATCTCATTACTACCAACAGCGAGGTTATTAATAAAGTCATTATCTGTCACTTGTGCTCAAAGCCCTTCGATGATCCAAGAATTCTGTCATGTTTGCACTCCTTCTGTCTACAATGTCTCCATCATGAGATAGAGAAAAGTGGTTCCCAACAAATGTTCCAATGTCCCATCTGTGAACAAAACACCAGCATCCCAGTGGGAGGGGCCAGTGTTCTCCCTCAACCTCCATCTTGGATTTGAAGTAGAGGTAGCAGGGTACATGTCCAAGATGGTGAACAACAGTGAGGTGTGTTGTGATGAATGTATGGATGGAAGCTATAGTCCTGCAGTGGTGTTCTGTTGTACATGTTGTCAGTTCCTATGCAAGCATTGTCACAACCATCACAAACGTAGTCGCCATCTTTCCAAACACAATATGGTTGGACTAGACCAGGAGGGAGCCAGACAGCTGCACACCACCATGAAGCCAAGAGATCATTACTGCTCTCAGCCTAACCATGAGGACAATAAATTGAATTTTTATTGTCAGACACTTGTAGCTTGCTGGTATGTCGTGACTGCACTACAGTTACCCACAAAAGCCACTCTGTGAAGGAAATACCCACAGTAGCAAAGACCCATCAAATGGAAATCACAGGAGCACTTGAAGATGCAAAAGAAGTAGTGACAAAGCTGACTGGAGCCATCGAGGGAAATAACAGGATGATAGAACAAGTGGAGATCTCCAAACAAATTGCTTTCTTGGCCATCAACCAAGCCTTTGAAATACTTCAGCAAACATTGGAAGAAAGAAAAAAGACACTACTGTCAGAGTTGGAGGCCATTTCACTGTCCAAGACAACAGCTCTGACCCTCCAGAAAGAACATTTTGAGAAGATGGTTGGAGACATTGGTCACTACACTGATATGGCATCCCAGATCCTGCAGACCCACACTGACCATGAGATTGTAGCATTGGGAGGACTCATACCCACTGAACTGCAGGCCACCCTCAAGAGGGTCCAGACCATTTTCCTCACTCCAAACCAACACAGCAACATATCTGTGTCTGTACAAACAGATGATCTTGTCAGACAACTATCCAAATTGGGTGAAATTATTGTATTCTCCCCTTCTCTATCTTCAAGCACATGGATGTCCACATCAGTAGCCAAGGTGGGGACCAGGTACCATGTTAAGGTACAAAGCAAGACCTCAAAGGGGGAGGAGTACCCACATGGTGGTGTAGAGATGAAGGGTGAGATGAGGTCCAAGACCCATAATGGAGCAGTTGTGTATGGAGAGGTGGAGGACCACAGGGATGGTACCTACACCATCACCCTCACCCCTCAAACGGCTGGTCCTCACCAGCTCCTCATCACAATGGATGGTCAGCATGTACAGAATAGTCCTAGTGACCTTGATGTGAGGCCTAAACGTGACTACCATACCTTATGTAATGCCCAACAAGTGATCCAGTGTAATGGACCTAGATGTGTGCCATCCATGACAATGGAGACATCTATGTAGGGAGTGATGACGGCTACATTTATGTGTTTGATCAAAAAGGTCAACAGAAGAATACCATAGGTAGTAGTGGAAGTGGTGATGGTCAGTTCTCTTATCCATCTGGTATATCCATCAAGGGAGATGTGTTGTATGTTGCTGATACTGACAACCAGCGTGTACAGAAGCTGACATCAAGTGGAAAGTTCCTTCATAAGTTTGGTAAGGAGGGATCAGGTCAGGGACAGTTCAATGGGCCAGTGGGTGTCATCATTGACTCCAACAACAAACTGATTGTCTCTGACTTTAATAACCATAGGATACAAATATTCAATGAAAATGGTGGTTGGTTATTAACCATACATGTAGATGGTAAAGGCTCAGGCAATCATAGTTTTCAGTATCCATGGGGTCTTGCCTTGGACCCTCTTGGAAACATTCATGTTGCAGCCTTTGGTTCAAATGTTATCAAAGTGTTTACCAAAGAAGGTGTCTATGTCAGAATGTATGGTGATCCTAAACATCCCAGAGGAATAGCCATTGATGGTGAAGGTTACAGCCTTGTCAGTGAGTGGGGTGGCCATTGTCTCTCCATCTATGATCCTGAAGGGAACAAGATCCACACAGTGGGGATTCTGAAGAATCCCCTTGGTACTGCACTAGATCCCAGAGATGTCAGTGTGTTCATTGCTAACTATGATGCTGACACTGTATTGAAGTATTGTGTTTGAAACGTGACTGTGATGTAATGTGCATTACTGTGAACTTGTAGAGCATTTTCAAGACATGTGATGTAAATATCTAAACATGATTGGTATTAAAGTTTGTATGGTCAACCGTAATTAGAAATATGCAATTGCTATTGCTAGGTTACCTGTGAATTACAGTTTCATTGAATGTTTTAAATTTATATGTAGTTTTTGGAGTATTGGAGTATTGTGTTAAAGCTTCAGTTTTGGATGTAGTCCCTTGATGAGTTTAATGCACAACCAATATGGCATAGGCCAGCGTGTTTTGCATCCCCAGGGACAGGGGCAGTAGATACATTCAGTGTAGACTGGCATGGGGAGAGCAACTGGAGTTTATGGACAACTGTTGTCCACCTCCCAGGGGTTGCCAACAATCTTGTCACATGGCTGAATGTTTGGTGCTCAGTTGTTTTGTTTGCAAGAGGGTAGAAACTTGCTTAGATGGTTGGGTGATGTGACCAGGCTAGGCTGTGTGAGGGAAGTGTATTACTATGCAGGATTGGAGTTGATGGCATGCAAATGCAAGTAATGATACACAGACACACACACACACACAGACACACACACACACACAGACACACACACACACAAACACACACACAGACACACACATAAACACACACACACACACTCCCCTAACCCTCACCTCTTCTTATCAGGGCACTAACAGCTCACAGTTGTGGGACTCTGCATTTGCTGCACAAGCTTTCTTGGAGGTACGTACTAATCAAGGGTGTGTGGTTAACGTGCATGACCAGAGGGGGAGGTCTGCAGGGCTGTCGTCTTTGTGTCTTGACACCACCAAAGGCTGGAGCATACAAAGACAGAAGGTTCTCTGGTTTTATATGTATGAAGGCTCTCCACTGGTTTTTCAGTTGTGTGTGTGTGCTGTATGTGCATGTCTATTGATGCAAGTGTGTTAGTACATGTGTGTGGGTGTTGCATTGTCTGCATGTGGTGTGCAGTCATGCATTCACAGTGCATCAGATTACTGTGTACATGAACCTGTAAGCATACTTATACCATGCTCACACGCATACACTGTACACACACACACACACACACACACACACACACACACACACACACACACACACACACACCACACACACACACACACACACACACACACACACACACACACACACACACACACACACACACACACACACACACACACACACACACACACACACACACATGCACACACACATACACCCAGGTGCCAGAAAACCCTCCCATCTACTCCAAGTACTACAGAAAGGAGCAAGGTTGGAAGTAATACCATACTGTAGTGATTTGACAAAAAAGTCAGTTGTTATCAGTGAGATGTATTTGAATTTATTATTAAATTGCAGTTGTCATTTATTTAGATAAACCCATTGCATATATCAGTTGATTATACAAAGCCTCTCTCTCTTTCCATTTGTTGCCATTAGCTTTCAATGTATGGTTCTGTCTGCAATGAGGAAGAAATGCTTATTGCATAACAGATGGTTGGGTGGTGTGGCCATGATCTTATACCCAGACTTGGCTGTGCGAGGGAAGTGTATTATTTCTCTGCAGCATCTGGATCACCTTGGAGATCTGAGGGCAATGTACAATGCATGTGACGGTCACATGATCCTCAGGAGCAGAACTGTGCACACTTCTCCCTCTCCCTCTTCACTCCCCTCTCCCTCACATCTTATCAGGGCACTAATGGCTCACTAATGGCTCACAGTTGTGGGACTCTGCATTTGCTGCTCAAGCTTTCTTGGAGGTACGTACTAAACAAGGGTGTGTGGTTAAGGTGCATGACCAAAGAGGGAGGGGCCATATGGTCTGTGTGATGACATCTAGAATGGGAAAGACCACTGCTGCAGCAAACCAGACTAATGGCATTTTATGTACACTTCTGTGTGTATTGCATTGTAACGCAAGTGTGCATGTGTACAGGTGAATGAAGTATACAGTATGTGTGCACTGAGAAATGTAAACATGTACTTTGAAGAATTATAATTCATTCGGTGATCAATATCCTGCCAACATTTCACCACACGTTTTTAGCCATGAAAGTGAGCTCATGTGTGGGTGCTTTTATAGCTCTTAGCTAGTTGTGGCCAGATAAATGATGCAATCTTCTTCTGCTATCTCCTTCCTTTCCCTCTCCTCCCAACTTGTTTCATTTTTGATATCTATCTTGTTTCCCTTGCATCCCACCCTTCCTGTCCCTCGTTTCCATGGTGACCATCCTTAGGATTGGTGATTGTGTGTCATGTGATAGACACGCCCCTCTCAAGGGAGCAGAAGTCAGAGATGAAACAATATCCTAGGAACGTCCGACGATATGACGGAGGATGGGGACTGTAAGTGGGTGGAGCATTGGGGAGTGGGAGGAGCTGCAAGGGAAAGATAAATGGATGTAGGCAGCCTGTCTTGTGACCAATTGCAACCATTTGCACAATAACAGCTTATTGTGTCACTAATACTTCATATAGCTCATTGTAGCTCTGCTGTAAGAAAGAACAGAGCTTGCAGAGTCTTGTTGAACGTTAATTCATTCTCCACTTCCTGACTTCCTGTTATGCACCCACACCACACCACACCTTCCCTCTTTGTCCCCTGCTCTTCCTCTCCCTCCTCCCTTTTTCATTCCTCTGCCTCCCTCTAACCTCTACCCTCTCTCCCATCCTTGCTCTCCTCCCTCCCTCCCTCCCTCCTCCCTCCCTCCCTCCCTCCCTCCCTCCCTCCCTCCCTCCCTCCCTCCCTCCCTCCCTCCCTCCCTCCCTCCCTCCCTCCCTCCCTCCCTCCCTCCCTCCCTCCCTCCCTCCCTCCCTCCCTCCCTCCTCCCTCCCTCCCTCCCTCCCTCCCTCCCTCCCTCCCTCCCTCCCTCCCTCCCTCCTCCCTCCCTCCCTCCCTCCCTCCCTCCCTCCCTCCCTCCCTCCCTCCCTCCCTCCCTCCCTCCCTCCCTCCCTCCCTCCCTCCCTCCCTCCCTCCCTCCCTCCCTCCCTCCGTCCCTCCTCCAGGTACACAGAAGGGAAGTCTACAGTGTTTGGCACTGCCCTCAATTATGTGACCATGAGGCTGTTGGGTGTGATCAGAGATGTGGCTCGAGCCAGGACACTGCTGCACCATCTAGGAGGTGCTGTGTGCATCCCTTCATGGGGCAAGTTCTGGCTGGCTGTGCTCAATGTGTACCACTGGAATGGAGTTCACTGTCTCTTCCCTGAGCTCTGGTGGGTATTGGGTGTGTGTGTGGTGTGTGTGTGTGTGTGTGTGTGTGTGGTGTGTGTGTGTGTGTGTGTGTGTGTGTGTGAGTGTGTGTGTGTGTGTGAGTGTGTGTGTGTGAGTGTGTGTGTGTGTGTGTGTGTGAGTGTGTCTAGACATAGATTTGGAAGAAATGGGTTGTACTTTACAAAGTGGTTTAACCTCTCCCCACTCCCATCTATCAGGATCCTCCCCCAATGGGTACCGGTACATCCCTCCAACATGTGGTGACATTGCAGACAGGTAAAAGGGGTGTGGCTTTGAGGCACGTGCGATGAATTGTGTGTGTGAGTCTGAGATGGAAGCACTATGACTATACCTACTTGCTGTGTGTATGTGTATGTGTGTGTGTGTGTGTGTATTCATGCGCTTTCGATGCATGCCTTAAGGATTTTGTCTACACCACCATTTCATGATGTGATATTTTTTATTGTTTTATGGTGTCAACTTTCACTTGCTGGCCACACCTCACTACTGCACCTCTTGCCACACCCATCCAAACTAGGTGTACCTGCCGATGGGGTACTGCTATGCACTGAGGCTGTCGGGCAAACTAACTAAGATCACCATGGAGCTCCGGGAGGTAAGGAGGGGGGAAGAGGGAGAGGATTTTGTCTGTGCATACATGAGCAGGTGGGGATTAAGTGTCTGATTGGTGCATTCAAACATGTGCATTCATCCTTCACAGCATTATTACAATGTTGATTCCTACTTTAATTACAATCTTGATGGAAGGTATATACTGGTGCACGTACATCACACTTAAGCATTACAAATCAAGAGCATTGATAGCTGTTGTATGTGTACAACACAATATCAGTAGTTCCAATTGCATTGGATAATTTAACTGTATTACGAGCAACAGTGCAGTGTTGCACCACAGCTGCTATTACATTGTGTAGCTAAACCATTCACGTATTCGTAGCCAACATGTTCAGATGTTTTGCTGCTCAAATTTGTGGGAGTTGTTTGCACAGAACATTTTCTCACAACACAGAAGCACACACCATAGCTCTATGTTGCAATAATTGGCTTCGGCCATGTGTTGGTTTGAATTGTAACATGAAAAGCTGAAAAGGACTTCATTTCTATAAGAGATAGCATTAGAGGGTAGGGAGGGGGGGAGCTTTTGCAAAATCCATTTAATGATGTATATATGTGTATGAGGTGTTTACATGCATGTTTGCATAACACACTTTTTTAAAATCAAAGTACAAAAATATTTTTGTTTTGTACGTAGTAATGCAATTACATATTCCATCATATAATTGACCTGTGGTGACCGTCTGTTCATTCTGCAGGAGCTGTACACACAGGCCTATGATACCATCAACTGGGCTTCACAGAGGAATAATGTTGTCCCCGGAGATGTGTACACACCACACAGCAGAGTGTTGGACTGGAGTTACCGTGAGTGTGTGTGTGTGAGTGTGTGTGTGAGTGTATGTGTATGTGTGTGTGTGTGTGCGTGTGCATGTGTATGTGTGTGTGAGTGTATGTGTGTATGTGTGTTTGTGTGCGTGTGCGTGTGTGCTAATGGATGTATGCAAATTTCACATTCCTCCCCCTCCCCTCTTGCGGGTGTTCTTAACACCTACGAGCCTTGGCATGTAAAGAAGCTGAGGTCGTGGGCTGTCAGCGAGTGTCTGGACCACATCAGAGCAGATGACCAGTTCACTAACTGCATCAGCATTGGACCTGTAAGCCCCTCCATATTGACTGAGGAACAATGATGTCATGACACCGGATCATTGCATCTGCACGTTCACACTTTTCAATGAATTCTTATTCACTACAAGGCATCTGTGTTCTGTCTTTGTACGTGCATATAAGGACATCACATGGTGATGCACACATGTTCTGCCCCTGAGGATCATGCGACTTTCACATGCATTGTACATTGCCCTCAGATCTCCAAGGTGATCCAGATGCTAGTCAGGTGGCATGCAAATGGACCAGACTCCGAGGCCTTCAAGCAGTAGAATCCCTGACTACATCATCTTGCAACCATATTTGGTCATCCTGTTTACTAAGGGCGCATGCATGTCGGTCTCTAAACAACAAGTACATTTACTGAACTACTGAATCTTCCAACGACATTAACAGTGCATTTGATTAACATTTGGCATGTATGTCTTACTCTGAACAACAGCTATGATTAGACTTCTCCGAAATATAAAAATTCAGTATTCGATGTGACCCACAATATGTTTCCTGACCCAATCACACAATGAATGTCTCTGTTGTGTGTTTGAAGCTTTTATGCGTTGAATTGGACGTAATACCATACTGTACTGTAGTGGTTTGACAAAAAGAGTCAGTTGCTATCGTTGAGACGTTTTTGAATTTAAAATAATTCATTTATTATATTGCAGCTGCCATTAGATAAAACCATTATGGATGAGATGTGCATATATTAAAATAAATTAGTTCATCATACAAAGCCACACTTTCTTTCCATTGGTTGTCATTAGCTTTCGATGTTTGGTGCTTAGTTGTTCAATGAGGAAGAAATGCTTATTGCATAACAGATGGTTGGGTGGTGTGACCATGATCTTATACTGTAACTCCAGACTTGGCTGTGCTAGGGAAGTTTATTATTTCTCTGCAAGATTGGAGTTGAAGGCATGAAAATGCAAGTAATGATACACACACATACACATACACACACACACACACACACACACACACACACACACACACACACACACACACACACACACACACACACATGCACTTCTCCCTCTCTTCACTCCCCTATCCCCTCACCTCTTCTTATCAGGGCACTAACGGCTCCAGTTGTTGGCTCTGCACCACCTCCCAGCGGTTGCCAATGGTTATTAGGCATGCTGAGAAATGTGGAGCCCATGGGACACTGTTGTTGGGAATCTGACCCCTCTTGGCCTCTGCTATAGCCGAATGGTAAGGGCGGGACTCCATTTAAAGTAGCACATGGACAGTGCCTCTGGTCATAGTGGTTGGTCAAACCTGTAATACAATTTTATTTCATACACTTATTTAGGCTAATTTGTCAGTACACTGACAATGCAAGTCCACTTTCCATCATACATGTATATTATAAGGACCTCTTGGAGTTACTGTCAGTGTGTGCATGTGTGTGAGTGTGTGTGTCTGTGTGCGTACCACGATGTACATACTTGTGTGTGTGAGTCGATCTACATGTACATGTATGCATAGTTATCATAACCCATTCCTCCCTCCTCCCCCTATTGCAGGTATTCTTAACACCTATGAGCCTTGGCATGTGAAGAAGCTGAGGTCGTGGGCTGTCAGCGAGTGTCTGGACAACATCAGAGCAGATGACCAGTTCTCTAACTGCATCAGCGTTGGACCTGTAAGCCCGTCTCCATGACCAACACATAAAAATACTAAATGCAACTGTACTCCTTGCTACACGTACCTCCGTAGAGTACGGGGGAGGGGGGGGGGGGGGGGGGGGGGGGGGGGCTGAGAGGCTCAGGCTCCACCTGGCTAATTGTTGAGGGGGCTCAGCCCCCCCCCCCCCCTCCCGGCGTACATATTCGTTTTATAAAGTTAGTGATATGCGCTATGATTTAATTGTGTGTTAGACCCGCCCTCTAATTTGCAAATCGTGCACATGCACAACAATGATGAAGCGAAATGACTACTATTTTGTGCAAAATAAGATTTATCAGCAACCAGTATCGACAGCAGCTGAGCCTAATAAGCAGAGTGAAGTACTTATAGATGCTTGTGAACATCCAGTGGACAAAGGCAACGTGATCACTGACACGTTGTGGAACTTTCGGAGGTAAGTCAGATGACCTCACAGATGACCTCAGAGAAGTGTAATGAACCTAGATCTGAGGAGCTATGTGGTTCGGGTAGAAAATTTCAGCTTAGTTGGAAAGCGAAGGACAACTGGATCAACGGACAAATGCAGTGTCTTTTGTTCAGCTTGTACAAATGCTGTCAAGTTGCAAATGCCAACTACATCACGAGAGAAGGATTCATATGCAGCATTTGTTCGAAGACTCAAATCATACCTGCGCTCAACAATGACCCAAGAATGGTTCAATCACATTGCAGTGACTTCTTGCGATTCTGAAATAGTAAAAAAAAAATTAGACTCAAACCAATAACTTGACAAATTCATCATATAAGCTCCTGTATGCATGAATGTTTTCTTTCTCCATAATGCAACATGGCGAAAATATAATGATGCTTATCTGTCAATGTTTATCCTCATGAAATTCCATGCATGAAATGAATGTTTATCATATAAATGTATACGTAGTCATGTACCTTCAATATATATATATATCTACAAATGCATGTAGTTTGCAGTGTTTCCCACCGACTACTCTACTTACCGGTATATGCCCCCGAGCTAAATAAAACTCTACGCCTATGCCTGTAGACCCCTCCAATGACCATGTTCATCTTTACTATCCTGTTGGACCACACCTACCTTTAAGCCACACCCATCGTCTATGCACACCTAAACTTACAGTACCTTTGTAGCTCTTGTAATCTGTGGTCACTTTGCATTGTACGTTGCCCTCAGATCTCCAAGGTGATCCAGATGCTGGTCAGGTGGCATGCAGATGGACCAGACTCCGAGACCTTCAAGACACACGTCATTAGACCATATTTGTTTACTTGGTACACATGCATGTTTGACTCTGGACAACAGCTATGATTAGACTTCTCCAAAATAAAAATTCAGTCCTCGATGTGATCCACAATAAGTTTCCTGACCCAATCACACAACAAAAGTCTGTTTTGTGTGTTTGATGCTTTAATGAGTTGAATTAGAAGTAATACCATACTGTACTGTAGTGGTTTGACAAAAAGAGTCAGTTATTATCAGTGAGATGTTTTTGAATTTAAATAATTTAGTTATTGTATTGCAGTTGCCATTAGATAAAACCATTATGGATGTGATTAAAATTAATCAGTTGAATACAAAAGCACTCCCTCTTTCCATTGGTTGCCCAATGATCATCATGAATTCTCAATGTTTGGAGTTCATGACATCACCACAGGACTCTTGACTGCACTAGGCCTTGGGACTAGGGCCTTTGTAATGCTAGTATATCTAGATGTCCATGTACATCACCTGATGCTCTACTCCCTCCCTCCCTCCCATGGGGAGGTACTCCAGGCTCTACCTAAAGAAGGGAACATAGTTGTGACCTTTTGGTGCCAATACTTCACCATGTTAGAGAGTTCTCTGTGTGTTTGTATTGTACTTGTCATGTCTCTCATGATTTTGTGTGTATGTGGTTTTTGTTGTTCAACATAGAGTAGATAAACCATCCATTGGTCTTGTCTTACCAGTATCTCTGTGAGAGATGTTTGCCATGCGCACAAGTCTCTTGTAATCTAAACCATACGTACATGCATGATGTGTCAATCTCAGTGGTCTAGGGAGGAAGGCATTGTCAGGGTGTGGCAACTAGGCTGTATAATAATCATGTCACATCTGACAGACTCGATATCTGAATCTAGAGCAACAATGTGTGTGTCCATGCAGAGCCATAAACACAGGTTTCAGACATACATACATACACCCTCATCATTGAACACATACACCTTAAATTTTAATCCCTAAGGGGGTTGAATCCTTCAGTTGTCTGCTCAAGTCCTCTAGTCCTAGGCAATGCCCAGTCTATTGTCAACAGCTCTTACAACCCACACATCCATGCACGTTTTTCAAATCAAGGCACTTAACAATCAAAAATATAAAAAAATTCCTCATTTTAGCAAAGACAATCTTTTGAACATATTACATTTTGCATGGAAAAAAAAAAATGCAAACCCAATCATACACAATGATTGCTATTATAGCAACAACAATAAAAAAAATAAAAAAAACCCCGTATTCAATCAGTTTCAATTAGACAGAGATTTGTGATTCTATGATGAAATGAAAAGTGGTTTTAATGTTTATAAGCTGCACTTATAGCCACGCCTACTGGAGTTAAATGCACTGCACACTGCATAACCAATTGGCCACTTCATGTATGACTTGAAATGAAACAGCTTGACTAAGAAGTTGCGTGCCATGACGTAATGTGATAGAGATATTCTCTACTGGTACATAACGTCGTGGTACGCTTGAGACCAATCCTGTGTCCCTCTGTAGGTACTGGATGCCAGCAATATTATTAACTGCGCATGCATGGGTGTCTTTGTGTTAATTTTATCCAAATGGTGATATCTCGTGAGGACAGCACTTGCAGCGTATTTTAGTATGTATATATCCTCACATGTCTTTGTCATTACAATTTGGAGGGGTAAGAAACATCTGTACAGGAAGTATAGACTTCAAATCTGTATATACCAGTAAATGTGACATGCGTACGTTCCCTCCCTCCCTCCTTCCCTCCCTTAATTCCTCCCTCCCTCCTCCCTCCCTCCCTCCTCCCTCCTTCCCTTCCTCCCTCCCTCCATGTACACAGAAGGGATAAATAGCTGCTCGTCTGGAAAGTATTTTTAAATGTTCGATTAGCTGGTTCTTTAATGATAGTTTTTAAGGCATGCATATGTATACATTTGCACATCGCATAGTACCTTTACCTGCAAGGACACTGAGTTCTTCCAACACCTACATGTAGCTGATGTTGTGGAGCACCACTGCAGGTAGCACTCGAATTTCCTGCTCAACTGATGCTCCTGCTATTAATTTGCCTTCAATGGTAGGAAGATGGTCAGACAGTGAACCAATGGCATTGTCCATTGTTATTGGATGATATTGATGTCTGCATTGCTACCATCATGTTCTCTTGTACAGTGGGGAGGTATTCACCAGGAAGCCAAGCACATTCCTCATCTTGTTCATGTGGAGTACTTCTTACACGTACTTGCCTAGCTTGCTGGTAGAAGCTGCTGGTTGGAGCACCGCCACACAAGTTCTAAATTAATTGATCGATGAATTGGATTGAATGTATAACTTTATGCAATTTACTTTGCTGTGCTTTGAAGTTGTAGGAGCATCTACAGCTCGCAATCGACCGCTACCCCTTGAACTCATTTTCACACTAATATTAAAATTGGCTGCCCTTAGGCTGGCATCAGGCATTTCCGGTCCAAAAAAATTCATATATACATGTAGTTAACATGCACACGTGCACTTCAGCTAACTAGAATATGTGCAGCTGCAAAGCCTTCGTAGATGTGTTTTCATCGCAACATGTAAATACTTCATGTCCGTCATATAAGTTTTGCATATGTAAACTGGAATTTAATTTCAGTTGGCATTCCAAGAACGGGCTTCCTAATTGCCAATTTGCTAATTCGTTTCTATGGTGCTAATTTTTGTCACTGATGTCACTCTACTATCTATGATTTTATCTGTACCACTGTCTGCTCCTTTTTAACTGATTAAGAATTCTTGCATGGTTTGTACCTGCAGCCACTTCTGATACCAATATACGAATTGCAGAAGCAACAAATATATAGAAATTGCACAAACCTGCAGTAATAGACTGTATGATATGTTGCCAAGCCTTCTGTTAAAAATACAATACACACTCGTCTGCATGCATGTGCATGTGAATGAGGTGTGATCACAAACTTTTGATATTAGCAATTCCAGCGTCCAATGAACATGCGTGTATAATACATATGAATTCTTCTTCACTTACCTTTTGTCTGAGTTAAATAGCTGCTCGTCTGGAAAGTTTTTGTAATTGTTCTTAGCTGGTTCTTTAATGATAGTTTTATGACATTTATACGTAAGTATACATTTGCACATCCTTTATCTGCCAGGACACTGAGTTCTTCCAACACCTACATATAGCTGATGTTGTGTGAGCACCACTGCAGGTAGCACTCGAATTTCCTACTCAAATGATGCTCCTGCTATTAATTTGTCTTCAATGGTAAGAAGATGGTCAGACAGTGAACCAATTGCATTGTCCATTGTTATTGGACGATATTGATGTCTGCATTGCTGCCATCATGTTCTCCGGTACAGTGGGGAGGTATTCGCCAGGAAGCCAAGCACATTCCTCATTTTGTTCATGTGGAGTACTTCTTACACATACTTGCCTAGCTTGCTGCTTGTTGGAGCACTGCCACATGCGTTCTAAATTAATTTGGATTGAATGTATAACTTTATGCAACTTACTTTGCTGTGCTTTGAAGTTGTAGGAGCATCTACAGCTCGCAATCGACCGCTACCCTTTGAAATCATTTTCACACTAAAATTAAAATTGGCTGCCCTTAGGCCACGCTAACGGCATCAGGCATTTTCGTCCAAACAAATTCATATATACATGTAGTTAACACGCACACGTGCACTTCAGCTAACTAGAATTTGTGCAGCTGCAAAGCCTTCGTAGATGTGTTTTCATCGTAACTTGCAATCCAACGCGTGGTACATGGAGACAGTGAATAGGACCATGTTTAGATTCTGTATGCATTCATGTCATGCTCTCACAAGGATACAGGGAGGTGTGTGTTGAGATTCCCAGTTCTTATACCATTCACAATTCACAAAGCTTTTACATCTACACTACTGAACATTGCGTATAAATTGGCCATCCACTATACATGTATGTACATGTAAAAACTTCATGTCCGTCATGTAAGTTTACAAATGTAAACAGGAATTCAATCTGAGTTGGCATTCCATAAACGGGCTTCCTAATCGGCAACTTGCTAGTTCGTTTGGACTGAAGTCTATGGTGAAATATTCTGGCTCATTTTTGTCACTGATGTCACTCTACTGTCTATGATTTTATCTGTACCACTGTCTGCTCCTTTTTAACTGATTAGGAATTCTTGCATGCTTTGACCTGCCGCCACTTCTGATACCAATATACGAATTGCAGAAACAATAAAATATATAGAAATTGCACAAACCTGCAGTCATAGACTGTATCAGAGAAAAGGCTCATCCGATGAGCTACACAATGCAACATTTGCCACATGCTTAGGGCAAAGATGCGATCTTGGAACACATCGTTATGTAACCACTGATGGGAGATTGATTACCAGCTGCCCTTCAGTATCAATGCAGCATCGAATTAATCTGAGTGTGTGCGCATATGCAATGCAGCATCGTATCATTACGCTTCGAAGCAGACCTAATGGCCAATGGGGAGGGTGCAACTGCACCCACAGCATACGCAATGGCTATACACAGGCCTTTTAAGGTACGTCAGCATCGCATATTATACACGCTGTACCATGTCTATGGGTCTGGGGATGATAAGAGACATACATCTTTGCACAAACATGGAATCATGGAGCATTCTCCATTCGTACATGCAAATATATACTGGCTCATATGTATATGTATAATATACACTGTCATATGTGCAAAAGTACACAAGTTATGCATACTACATGTAAGTGTATATCTGAAGATTACATCGACCGAATACTGGCTTGGTATTGTCAGATTTAGTGCGTTTACACAACAAACCGAGTGAGTTTTAGATCTTCCTCCACCCCTAGTCCAAAACGATATGCAGGTTGATTCACACATGGTTTTTGGCATGCTACATGCTTATTAGGTCATGCGTCTACTCGATGGCTCATATGCCTACAGTACATGCACTGTGTTGGTGTGTGGTGATGCATTGATGGCTCTGTCCTCCTCACACACAGGACCCCGGGGTCAGAAGTGAGGGCAGCGTGTGACTTCCTGCTCAGCCATCAGATAGAGGATGGTGGGTGGGGGGAGGATTTCGCTGTGAGTCCTTGATTAAGGCTTCACAACCACACACACCATTATTTTGGCACACTGCATTGTCACCTTAGTACTCCACATCATCACCATAGCACTCACACCATCATACCTTCAATCGTGAGTTGTATCCCCTACTTTTGAGTCACACCTTTCTATGAACTCTCTCTTTGTATTTTAGTCCTTTAAGGAATAGAGATATGTGCAGAGTGATCAATCCCAATTAGTGAACACCTGCTGGGCATTGATGGGACTCATGGCAGTCAGGTAGGTGTGATTTTACAGTGGTCCAGGTATAGCCAGGCTACCACTTTCTATTACCTTTCAAGAAGTGCTTGAGACAGCTAGTGCTCCATTTGTTAATCGTTCCCGATGAGATCTTGGCTTTAGTTGACGTATTGGTTAGTGTTCTGCATCCCTTCCTCACGTGACCACTCCCTACAGGTCATCATGGAGCGTAGTGTTCTGCATTTTTCACCCCCTTTCAATATGAATACATGAAATGCAGACATTAACTCTTTCGTGGGCAAAGCCAATTATTATGGTACACATGTTGCGCACAAAAAAAAGTGTTGTGCGTTGCAGGAAAACGTAGTTAGCAAACAACTTACACTATATGACCAGGAAACAACTGATCAATATGTTCTTGACTACAAATTGTTAACTGTTTAGATAAACAGAGTGGCTCTAGTATACAACCTGCGGCGCAATATTGCTCTGTTGCCCATGAAAGAGTTAATCATATGCACACATGTATACAACACATATGATATCACATGTTGCCTGATCCTCTTGCTCTCGTGTAGGTACCCTGATACCAAACCAATTGAAAGAGGAATAAAGGTAAGAACGCGATCCACCTCCACCTGTACTGTACTCTAATTAATCCCCATCACTCATTTCATCCCTTCCTCACGTGACCATACCCTACAGGCCATCATGGAGTGCCAGCTGCAACATGGGGACTGGGAAGAAGCCATAAAAGGAGTGTTCAACAAGACTTGCGCCATTTCCTACACCAGCTACAGGAACATATTCCCTATATGGACCCTCGGGAGGTACTCTAGGCTCTACCAAAAGAAGGGAACGTAGTTGTGACCTTTTGGTGCCCAATACTTCACCATGTTTGAGAGTTCTCTGTGTTTTTATTGTCGTCGTCATGTCTCTGATGATCTTGTGTGTATGTGGTTTTTGTTGTTTAACTAAATCGCTATCTATTCCTGTAAACACAGAATAGGTCAACTATCGTCTTACCAGTACATGTATCTCTGTGAGAGATATTGGGTTTTTAGTGTTACCTTGCCACGCACAAGTCTCTTGCACACTGCAAGCGACTAATTGTACTTACTATTGTACAACGCGAATTGGTGTCCAACTTTAGGCCACTTTATACAATATACTTTTTTAGACAGCCAACTGCAATTCAGTAATTAACGCAAATGTACGTTGTTATACGTTTAGGTATAGATAGTAACACAGTTTGTTTGAACCCCTTTTTACGGACAAATGAGTCGCACACGCGACGAGCAGTACAACAGAATGAAACTAAATACAATGCATGAAGAATGGAACGATGCAGGCTAGGGGTGCTCCATTAGGTATAGCTCTGACAGTGTACGTGATACGCAATATTTAGACGGGCTACCACCTTCATAATTCTAAGCAACTAATTCTGTCTAGTTTAGTATAGTCAAATTTTGTGTACTGATTGAAGTAAGCAGAACACAGTGCAGACTGTGTTGCCTTCATCTTGCCAGTCTTCATTCATTAGTTGCAGCTCGTCATCTGTTGGGTAAAGTGGCAAAGTCTTCCAGTCCAGCGTATCATGGCTGTATGTTCCATAATATTGCAAGCACTTGAGTAGTGGATGCCATTACAACAATCAACATTAGTGCTACTCAGGAGACAGCAGTATCTTAGTGTCGCTGACGAAACTCGTTTCTGCCATTTGTACGTTCTTCCTGTACCATCCTCAACCTTGTACTAGAATATTGGTTTCGATGTCCACATCAACAATTGAAATGCATATGAAGGTGAATCACCACACTGCATGCCCGACATCCCAACTATGATAACTCACTGACAGTAAGGAAAGAAAAAATAATGTACCTGGCAGAAAACATTACATGAAGCATACATGCGTAATCATACAGCCAATTATGTCAATTGAACTACACAAATTGTGAGTGCTGAGTTGAAGAAAGCAGAACAACGTAGAGACATTGAAAGTCATCTTCAACCATTCATGTAGATCCTTGATCCACTATGCATGTACTCATAACATGCCAGTCATTATTTAGAAAGTTGATACCAAGTGTTGTTGATGTACAGGTTTGAGTTTGTCATCTCTGTTGTACTCATCCTCCACTATGCCCCTGCAAAGTCTGATTTGTCAAGTGTTATTTATATTTATATTTGTAGAATAAAATTCACTGGTTTAACAATAATCCTTTATCATTCATGAATAATAACAATTTCAAATCAAATGAAAAAGAACAAAGAAAATAAATAAACAAATAAATAAAAATTAATTGAATAAAGTCACTCCTGCATGTATGGAAGTCCTGCTCCGTCTTCTATCTCCATCCTTCTCCTCCATTTCACCCGACTCCCACGAATGCACATGACTTTATATTTTATAATTGAAATACTGAGATATTAACTACAAATTATGATCCTAGCAATTCAAGATCAGCCATACACCCATTACTGTCACAAACATATATCAAACTGCTAAACCTCCACAGATAGATGTGCAAACCTTCATGTTCTAGTATTTAAAACGTTCTTTTTAACTTTTGGTGTTGTCACTACCTTTCCTTTTAAATCACAAAATTTGACATCTTTGTGACAGTAGAGGAGTTGAGAGTGGTCATAGATAGTACTCAACATCTCATTTGTGTTATTTATTGCAATTGTGTTACAATGTCATGGCACAAATCCTTAGCACACTTTACTTTTCAATAAGTTCTAGTAAAATCCATTGGCATATAGAATGGCAGATTGTATATTGGGGGAAGAAGCAGGGAGATGAGATTGGTGTAGCAGCACAGCAGTGGTCAGTACCCCCGGGTACCGGGGCTCAATTCCCGGTCAGGATAGTTCTTTATTACAAACTCTAATCTCTGATCAGCAATACACTAAATCAGCATAGCGAACCCTAATTGCACACTTACAGCATAACGAACCCTAATTGCACATTTACAGCATAACGAACTATAATTGCACACTTAGATGAGCACAATATTCTCCACAAACAAAACTTTTTGTTTGCTCGCACATATCTGTATTTACTTTCCACTATACTTTTCTCTCCGATTATCACTACTTTTCTCTTTTATTGTTTCTTCGTATCATGTACATAGGTTGTATAAATACATGTGCTGCAATCATAACCCCACCGCAAACAGAACCCTCCTGTATCCACATTAACGGAAGCTTCTGCTGGGTTACACGATGATATCTGATTGTGCATTGTCTCCAAATATTGAGCCGTGTCTTACGGTAGAATAACAATAAAATAACGTCCTCTTCAACTTACAAGCTGCACAATTACAGGCATACCATCTACAAGAGCTGGGCTTGCTCTTTCACCGCCTTTGAGGTTGCTCCAATTTTTATACACATTCTCTCAGTAGGCAGTTGAATACCAATTTTTTTTCAATTACGGTTTAAGCATGCAGCTATATTTTAATTACCATCTTATTGATCTCATGGGTGAAAACACAACCACACTAGTGTTTTTTTTACCTTACTTTCAACTTTGCAATCTAAAAATCTGACTTTCGAGTTTGTTGCTTTCCTGAAAAGGTAATTCGACAAACATGTTATGAACTGGTGCTGATAATGTTATGAACGGTGCTATTGATGGAGTAAGCTGCGCTAAATGACTCTTAAAGTAATCATACATTTGCTTCTTTATCACATCTATTATTCCTCCGATTAGCAAACCATTATAGAATGCAGTGCCTTCTTTTCCAACTCGGCAATTTCAGCATTTTAATATTGCATCAGGGTCTGGATATAGCGACACACTAAATGTATCCATTTTTGTTTGCAAAGTAGGCGATTCTTTTAATGTATTCAAATTCTGCACATACCTCCTGGTATAGGCAATGCTTTCAAGGTTGTTACTATTAATTTTCATATCTTTGGCAGTGATGTCCTTAAACTAGTTTTAATTTGTTAGTACAAGCATTATGTTAGTACGTCAAAATCTGATAATACAACACACCAGCTTGACGCCCACGTAATGAAATTTATTTAAAGTGTTTTTTTCAATTTTTGACTGTCTACTTAATGCATTTTGAAGATACAGGTAACGGCAGCATGTACTCGAAGCTTTGTTTTGAGAGCCCCATTTGATATTATTTGGCCGCGCATAAACCTGCGATTTTTGGCACGCATTCCAGAATTCTATGTGGCCTGCATGTGACTTACGAAAAGTTGTTGCCCTTCGCAGAGTTGGTGAACCGCGTAAAGATCTGATTTATTTGGCACGGCTAACGCATGGAAATGTAAAATCAGGTATCTAGAACTCGAAATCATGCGGCAGCGGATTTATGATACGGATCCCGACCCTAGATGATTGAAAAAGTCGTTTTGCGCTGGATTTGGCACTCATAAAAATATACCTACATCTTGGGCTCCGATAAATAGTTCACTCGTCCCCGCTCTGACATTTACGTGAAAAATTGTACCAGGATCGCTTGCAGTGCGTACAAGGGGATCTATTGTACTCACAACAAGCGACCTTAGTGGTAGATATCAATTGGAACCTGGACATTAAACGCTAATTGGTGTCCAACTTTAGGCCACTTTATTTATTTAGACAGCCAATTGCAATTCAGTATTTAACGCAACAATTACAACAGTACAACAGAATGAAACTAAATACAATGCATGAAGAATGGAACGATGCAGTCGTGCTCCATTAGGTATAGCTCTGACAGTGCACGTGACACGTGATATTTAGGCGGGCAATCTTCCAACCCGCTTCATAATTCTAAGCATATACTTAATTAAGCAACTAATTCTGTCTAGTTTAGTATAGTCAAATTTTGTGTACTGATTGAAGTAAGCAGAACACATGCAGACTGTGTTGCCTTCATCTTGCCAGTCTACATTCATTTGTTGCAGCTCGTCATTAATTGGGTAAGGTGGCAAAGTCTTCCAGTCGAGCCTATCATTTTATATTATACGTTATAGCAATGTGATGATAAACACGTGGCAAAAAATCTGAACTAATAATGGCTGTGTTCCATAATATTGCAAGCACTTGAGTAGTGGATGTCATTACAACAATCAATATTTGTGCTACTCAGTTGGCAGTATCTTAGTGTAACTGACGAAATCGAAAACTCATCCGTTATATCATAATTGAAATAAATCACACGCATGAGATGTTAACTACAAATTATGATCCTACAAATTCAAGATCAGCCATACACCCATCACTGTCACAAACATATATCAAACTGCTAAACCTCCACAGATAGATGATAAATTTAACGCAACCTTCACGTTCTTGTATTTACAATTATAAACAAACGTTATAAACGTTCTTTTTAACTTTTGATGTCACTACCTTTCCTTAAATCACGAAATCTTTGTGGAGTGGTCATAAGTAGTAGTTAACATCGTGTAATTTATTGCAATTGTGATACAATGTCATGGCGTAGATTCATAGCACACCTTACTTTTCAATCCATTGGCATATAGATGATTATTGCATGACGATCACGTCATCATTCATTTGATTGCGTTGCGAAGCGGTTTGGAGACCGTAGATGCCACAGGAAAATAGCGATGCAAAGAAAAACTGGAATCTATAGGATTGTCTATTGGTCGTCCTGAAAACAACAGTAGATTTTCAGCCGATCTGTCTAGTTTACCACAAATTGATACTTTTGGCTACTTCGTGAGTCACCCAGGAACCTACACTGAGGAACAGTTGTTAGCGTGGAAGCAACTGGAAGCTTAAAATTATGTTTGTATGAACGGTATACTCAATGAAATTTGACACTGGATCAGCAGCATGTGTAAAGACCCAAGCCAACGCACGGCTGACGGAGCCCATGAGCCATGGATAATTACAAAGCCTGAAGACCAGATAGTAACAGCTCACTGTTCATGCATGGCTGGGTAAGCATTACTGCTGTGTGTGTATGTGTGTGTGTGCATGAGTGTTTCTGTCGGTGCACGTGTGTGTGTATATTTATGTAAAAAATAATTTTACGCTAGGCTTGTGAAGGCTGCTCCCACATTGCAGCAGTTTTGTTCAAAGTTGATGTGCTGTCAGACTAGGGTATACATCAGCCACCTCCCAGCAGTGCAAATGGAATGAAACATTCTGTAAAAAGATTATATTTCTAATTCATCATGTAGGCTTGGCTTATGTGTTTTCTTTATGCAGGTTGAACCAGAGTTACTGAGTAATATTACATTCCAAAAAACCAAAGATGGGTACGACCTACAGTCCATGCAGTGCAAGGCCATCTGTGCAGAGAAATGTCTTAACTGACTCTCATACTGAAGTGCAAAGAATATATTTGGCAAAGTTGAAAGTGCGTTGTCCAATTGCAGCAGTACACTCAGCAATTGAGCCTTTGCACAATAAAAGTGTTGAGTCACATAGTGCTTCAATTATTCATAAACTACCTGCTCTATTGACATCACTCTAGCATACTAAGTACACTTGTATGAATTTTGAGCAGCTGCAGCAAGAGTGTGAAAACATTTTTGCTAATAGTGGGCTCAGTCTTCAGCAACAAGAATCCTTCTATCTAGAAGAGGCTACTAGACTACAAACTCAGTCATTGTTGTGGCATGAACATCGTAAAGGGTGAATCACAGCCTCCAAGTTTTATGCTGTACAATTTGCATCCATTCCCCCCACCAGTGTCACTTATAAAAGAGGTCATGGAAAGGCAGTTTCATGCCCACACAACAGTGCCAGCATTGCAGTGGGGCATTGACAATAAGCCATGTGTGCTCGACAGCTGTTCTTACACAATGCCCAGCATGAGCACTTCAACTTTCCAGCTGGGCTTTTTGTCAATCCGCGGTATGGTGCCACACCTGATGGCATTATATCGTGCGACTGCTGTGGTACTGGTGTTATAGAGATAAGGTATCCTTACAAGTATCGTGATAGTCATCCAACTGAAGTCAATGATGACACATTTGATTTGCTCCAAAAACCAACAGGGGAAATTCACTTGAAAAAGGATCATCAATACTACTATCTAATACAAGGACAGTTAATGCTGTGGGAAATGCAATACTGTGAATTCATATGTTGGACTCCTTTTGGCATGCATACAGAATGTATTCTCCCACAACCAACACTTTTCTTGAATGAAATTAAACCAGCCCTTGACACTTTCTTTGTACGTCCCAATGCTCTTAACAGGACAAATTCAGTATTCTGAAAGAAGGAGCTTAAGTACTAGTGATTCAAGTGACTGTACTACTTTTTGCTGGTGTGGTGGAAAAGAAGGAAATATGGTTGCCTGTGATAATCCTATGTGTGAGTCAGAGTGGTTTCACTTTGAATGTGCAGGTCTAAAACGCAAACCTCAAGGAAATTGGTTTTGTTCTGAAGCATGTGAATGCAAATGCAACATGGAATCATAATAAAATATGCTATAACATTTAGACTGCAATTGATACCATCATTGGGGAAAGATTTGTTAATGCAGCACATGCCATCAAAATCTGGTCCACATAAGCACTTTCACTTCCATTGATAGCAATGGGCAGGGTTCCTTGGAGAATGGTGTATTTATTCTGCAACATTTTAGAGTATATGCTTCTTGTAATTTGAGTAAAGTCTGTGCTCTTGCTTGAAATGCAAGTGGATGTTCAATAAAAATCTCTGAGCAGTCATAAATGATACAGCGTGTTTTGGGATAAAGGACCTTAAATATCTGAGGCATGTTAGCATAACATGTTTTTTGATCTGGCCACTTGATCAGAAATTTCAAATGGATAGACAATGTCTCTAACCAACTTATGAAAAGTGTCTGATACACAACATTGAACCAAAAAGCCAGATCTTTTATGTGACAGTTTAGCCTCAGTTTCATCAAAGTTAGTAGGAGGCCAGCTAGTTTTGATCCATGCCTAAGTTTATGCAAGGAGAAGAAGAAAAAACATCATTAAAAAATTTCACATCCTTAAGTCCAGTATAATACTTTATTGCATCATCATTTCCGTCAGTACATTTGAAACCAAACTGTGGGTGGCATTGTACAAGGCAATAACACGCAGTTGTTTTTGCCAACGAAATCATAGTTTTAATTGTATTCATGCCCCAAGAAATTCACGCCAAAACAATCATGTATCAATAATACACCGAAATCATCTATAGATCATTACATGGGGGGGGGGGGGGGGGGGGGGGGGGGGGGGGGGGGGGGGGGGGGGGGGGGGGGGGGGGAGGGGCAGGGAGATGAGATTGGTGTAGCGACACAGCACTGGGTTTAGTATCCTGGGTACCGGGGTTCAACAATACACCAAATTAGCATAACAAACCCTAAATACCTAACTGCACACTTAGATGAGCATAATATTCTTTTGAAGTAGCCACTTATTTGCTTTATAACGTTTAGTTTTTTGCACATATTTGTATTTTCTTTCCACTACTTTTCTCTCCGATTATCACTACTTTTATTGTTTCTTCATATCATGTTTGGCAATCGTTAATGGCATGTCTGATCTTGGGCTTAAGGGTTTTAATAAGTAGTTACTTATTTTAATAAATGATGCAATAAATGATGAATTTAAAAATTCTTAGCACACTTTTCTCTAGAACTAAGCATTACAATGGAACAATTAATGTATAATGCAATAGACATCCATACCAAAAAGCCTACCCACCTTGTCAGTATTGGAATCAGACTGATTGGTGTCAGATTACGGAAATTGCAATGTTGAATGTCATTTGGGGTTTAAAATGCTCAACATAAACCTCTAGATGCGTGGGTTCAAAAATAGGCCATTTTGAGCTCATCCTTATCCAAGGGTGGCAGTCTGTCTATTAGGTGATATTGTCCATCAAAACCAGCTTAACTTGACAGGTAAAACCAATCATTTCCTTCTTCAAATGCAAATAAAAAAGACACTTGTCAAACAGACTTTGCTGGTCCAAGTGGCTTTGTGTCAGAGATGCTAGTAGAATGTGCATTACATGGAATTACCTAAGGTGCATAGCCAGTCTCAGATTACGTTACACTAAGATGTCATATTTCTAGTCTCTCCCTCTCCCGAGTAGCAATAATGTTCATTGTTGTAATGTCGTCTACTATTCACTTGAGTAATTCGAGGGCTCCTGCAGTTGGTATTGCTGCTCATAAGGAAATAAAATAAAATAGGTAGTAAATAACCATATTCTTCATGTTCAAGTGGCTTTGGTTACCTCTTTAGAAGTAGAAGTGCTACACCAAAATATAATGTGATTCACTTGACCCAACATAAGTTATTTAGCTAAAATAACCTTTGTTGTTGGGTACTGATATGTATAGCAACAATGTGGACTGCTCACCAAGTTAAGCTGAGAGACACCCAGTGAGAGAAATTGCCACCAAACCCAACAGTGGAACAGCTAATTGATAACATCATCCTTCGTAAAGATGACTTGAGGAGATGAAGGCAGAGCCCTATCACCCTTTCAATGTGTATTCTAACTTTAAATATTCTCTGTGAGCACTCAACTTCTTGCATAGATAATTGTTTCTTTCCCCTTGTAAATGATGGGATTTGTAGAGTAGCTCCATGCAGTGCAATATCATCACCATGTGTCAAAGCCTCTGACAGTTAAAACTGCATCACCATGTTCTAAGAGGTTGAGCAGACCAGTGTGCATAGTTATGAATTTGTCAGTGGCTCTTCCCCCCCCCCCCCCCCCAGCATTGTGAAATAAATGAATGCAACCAATAGGTGTAATTGCTATCAACGCAAAGGTCCACATCTCATTGGGAATTCCAATTATAAAGGTCTGCAGGATGTTTCTTGTCAGTATTCTGCTCTCTGCTTCATCTTCTCCATACTCCGTCTACAGAAATGCCCACTATCTGACTATGGCCACCAAAACAATTATATCATTGCCATCAATACCACCTAAAATAACACAGTACGTCTATTGGTGCATTGATTGGCATTTGAGCCTTATCTCTGTAGATTTATAGGTTCTCTTGTAAGCTAGAGGGCAGGTTTCTTTTGCAAAGACCACAAATAACTTGATTGATGGATTCATGATGCAGTGGCTGGGCGACAAGTTCAACTGTTCAACTTTTTTTTTTGCCTTCCCCCCCCCCCCCCCCCCCCCCCCCCCCCAAATGACCTGCATATCGTTTTGCTGATTTTGTGATTTGTGAGGTACTGTCACTTAGGCTGCATCAAATACCAGCAATGATAATCAGATTTCCTCATTCTCAGATGACAGCACATCATCAGTGGAGGTATCAAATATTGTTGCTGTTTGATTCTCAGATGATAAGACATCATGATCATTATCATCAGTGAGCTGATGCTCTAAAAGACAACAAACAAGTCCAAACCGATCCATTGATAGCAATTCAATATTATGCTCATGGGATAATTAGTTATCGCAATTATTAATCTGAGAGAATTCTTCCGAATCACGTGAAGTGATTCATATAGAATCATCATCTGCATGCAACAAACTCCGAAGTGCCCAGTGCAGTACAAGGATTGTAATGATCACTATCACTCCACTACTCCCAGAATAGGAATGCATAACCCAAATCAGTGTAGTAGATTATGTTTAAAATGCCAGTTCTTGTACTTAATTGTTATAACATCACACAGATGTACACGCTAACAACTTCATGTATTCGTTGCTTGCTCCTTACCATTAAACACCATACTGTTCTAGCACACACAAATATGCACAATACAAATACATACTACACTGAATGTGGAGATGCAAAACACGCTGGCCTATGCCATATTGGTTGTGCATTAAACTCATCAAGGGACTATCTCCAGAACTGAAGCTCTATTGCTTCGATGGGTAACATATCACACCATGCTTGCCTGGTGTCCAACAGGATATACGATGGCCATCATTCACCCACCCTTCAAAAACTCACCCACTGCATTGTCAACATCATCAGCCTCGGTAGTGCTGTACACTGATTAGGTCGGGTATAGGGTGTAGGTAGAACATAAAAGGGGAGGACATAACCACTCTTAACAGTATCCAAAACCCATGGTGGTGCACATAAAGGTGGTAGGTCGGGACTCCTACACCAAGTGCTCTCACCAGCCACGTGTCCACTACCCTTGGACAAAGGATACAGCACACTGGCCCCCACCTTCACACACTGAAGTGGCCCAGCTCACCACAGTGAAAACATGACCCCATGAGCCCGGGAACCACACCACCACCATCACTGTGTGGATCTTGTTCCCTTCAGGATCATAGATGGAGAGACAATTGTCACTGACAAGGCTGTAACCTTCACAATCTGTTCCATCACTTTCAACAGATGCGCCACTAGCCCTGCCACCTCCATCTTTCACCAGTGCCAGGAAGGGGCGTGGCAGGTGAGGGCATCTTCAAAGAGGACGTCAGTGCTACACAGGAAGTTATTTTATTGTTTTAAAAATTGTGTTTGTCATCAAGTGGAGAATGAGTTTTTAATGTGAATATGTATGTAAAGTGCACGTCATGCTTTGGACAGAGGACACTAGAATAGTTTAACCTTTAAAGAAACAATCACGAATAGGTTTAAGGATTGAGGTCAAAATTCACATGTACCAATATAGTAATCAATCCGGAAAATTAATTTTAACAAAATAATCACGCGACCACTGTAATCGTCGACACATGGAATTGGAGGCAAAGAACAGGTAAGTATTTTTAAGAAGGAGGAAGAATTGGTGTGGAGTCGACGTTAAAGCTGATGTAGTGCAGGGGTTATTTTAATAATGCCGGTATATGACCCCCAAAAAGGCCCCAGTTATTCTTACAGATCTAGAGGCGTATGCATTTCAGTCGGGTTTGAAGGGTTACGTACTTCTCATGGATACGTACACCCCACCGTCCTCTGGGGCAAGGGTAAGGACCGGCCCGGCCTACCCCGGCCCGGAACACGAGACGCATAGCTGCTGTAAAGTTACCGCTTGCGCGACGCGAAGTACCATCTACATGCAAGGTGCGCTTTCAAGGTCACACGTGGTCATAGATTATTTATGGGTGCACACAACCACGTGTCCGTAATGTGAGCGTAGCCGATCGGAGGTGGTAAGTACGGCATTGCTTAGTTTATTCATATATACAGGAGCGTAGCGGACTGTACACGCAGGAGTACCGGAAACGTAGTTCTGCCCATCGGAGGTGTTACGGAGCCATTTTTGCGAGCCCGGTCCGTATTCGGCTCAAACGTTTGGTTGTGTAAATTCACACGCATGGTTACTAAACAAATATATCCTTGTAAGGTACAAATGGATAATGGAAGCTGCAGTTTGGACACTATATCATTTCAAGCTGCGACGTGTGGCTGTGGATCCTGATGTCCTGGACCACGTTGATGGCGTTTAACCTTTAAAAAGAAACAGGTTTTAGAATTGAGGTCAAAATTCAAAGTGATAACTACATGTCATATCCTTAGATAAGATTAACCGATTATACGCGGAATTGTAACATGTTTATTATGTATCAGAATACGTTCGTACTGTATATACCGCATGCATGGCGTGGAATTTTTCAGAGAGACTAGATCTTGTGAGGTTTCGTTTTGCAGTCGTTGTGATCGATGCAACTCTTTTTGAGCCAGAGATGATCATAGTATATAATGTCTCTGATTGAGCAATACGTATGTACTTATATGTATGTAGCTGATAGCGCGTAGCTGTACGCTTAGTGGACTTTGTGTTGTGTGTGGGTGCATAGATGGTTGTACGCTGAGTATAGCATTGGTAGCAAACGCTGAATGTACGTATATAGTGATGTGTTGATGCGCTGAGTGTGCAGTTATCATGCGCTGCATCGCTCACCTACATGAAGACTGTAAGATATAGCTATTTAATTAACTTTGGCACAGACCCTGTTGGTATAACAATCATTCGTTTACGGCCGTCTCTATACACACAATAACCATTGGCGATGTTGTGCTATACACGGCCAAGCTGAGTACGCAAATTTGTGTCTTCCGCGTATAATCTGTTAATTCTTGTTGCACATGTACATTTACTTACTTGTTGTGATATTTCCAACCATGCGTACACCCCAACGTCCTCTGGGACGAGGGTAAGAACCGGCCCTGGCCTGGAACACGAGACACATAGCTGTAAAGATACCTCTTGCATGTACCATCTACATGCAGGGTACGCTTTCAGCAGTGGTCATAGATTATTTATGTGTGCAAAATCCACTATTTTTTTATATTCACACGCAAGGTTACTGAACAATTATACCCTTGTACGGTACAAATGGATAATCGAAGCTGCAGTTTGGACACCATATAATTGCAAGCTGTGACGTGTGGCTGTGGATGCTGATGTCCTGGACCACGTTGAGATTAGCCAGGTCTGCCATGGGAGGGGCTGCAGAACTTCCTTCTGCAGAGAGCTTTTATCGTGGTGTATAACGGTATTTGGACAGCTAGCTTTTTACACATTATAAAAGCCTTTAACTTTGATCTTGGCGGTGAAGAAATGTTTTATTTTTGCAACATATTGCACAAGTGCACAGACGCTACAAACATCGCATAACAATCAGTAAAAATCCAACTGTCTTACTTGTAGATACAAATGCACACATCATGCCCATAAAAGGAACAACAGAGATTCTGAACTCTG
>JABACO010000267.1:0-48581 GCA_013339895.1 Ephydatia muelleri | reverse complement strand
CGAGCTGACAAGAGGCTCTAGCAAGAACTAATTAGAATGCAAAACGGGTGTACATCACCTGAGCCAATGAGAGGCATTAATGTGGAACACCTGTAAGAATTAAAGTGCAAAGCGAGGATACATCACTTGAGCCAATAACTGGCCTCGGTACTAATTAGAGTGCAAACAGGGATACATAACTTGAGCCGACAAGATGCCTTAGTGTGGACTAATTAGAGCGCAAAGCGGAAACATAACTTCAGCCGATAACGGACCCCAGTGTGGACTAATTAGAGTGCAAAGCAGGGATACCGATAAGGAACCCTAGTGCGAAAAAATTAGAGGCAAAGCGGGGATAAATCACTTTGAGCTGACAAGGGGCCCTAGTTCCTGATCGTTTCTTTCTCTCGAAATACCCATCCTAGCTTGTCCATACGCGCAGAATGGTGCAAGCGATAATTTATGGCTTTTGTGAAACATACAATGAAGCTATCAATAAATAATCCAAACACACCTTGCTGTGCCAAAAGCCTACAGAGCTGAGTTGTGGTTGTTTCGTTGTCAAGCTGCAGTTGAGCCTCCATGATCCTCTTCACCTCCTCTTTAATCTTTGATGGACTCCCAGATGTGAGAACGTTCCACGATTTTCTAGCCTTTTAAGAAAACAGTATATACTCACATGACTTACCCCGTATCCCCTCCCCCCAACAAATTTCTAATCACTCTACTAGTACGGCCTGTTGATGGTAAAACAGAACTCTTTGCTTCACGTACGCCAAAAAAACATTTTAATGCCAGATGAAAACTACAAACAGAAATGTTAAGCCTTCGCAGCGCTTTTACTATATAGTACCTTTGCATATGGCGATACGCGAAGTGAAATGACACAGCTGCTGAGGCCTCTCTGTGCCTGCAGCTGTATCGGACACTAGTCCTGAACATGTTATCATGTTGACTGTAGTACGAACATAAGTATTACGTTACGAAAGTAGAAAATTACTTTGCCTTAACATTATTGACAAATACCAAAACCATCAATAACTTACGCACGGTTCTTTTTCTTTTTCGTGTTACTCTTGGTGGTACTGGTGCAGCTGGTGGTGCAGCTGGTGGTGCAGCTAGTAAGTATAACAAAAATCATACAGATATAAGGGCACTACTGTTTAAATATAAAGGATCATTTAGAAAAAAGACTTAAAACATTCTCAGGAAGTCTGGAATGCCTTGAACAAATGATTATTATGCAGTGAAGTTTTTAAGGTACTGAATTCGCAATTAGCAATACATTTTCATGCAAGCGTTGTGCTTCTTTGCATGTCTTGGAAAGTACAGTACATATTATATGTGTTAGGTCCCTTTTCATGTAACACCAACATACATTGAAAATTATTACAGATGAATTATAAACGAATACCATTTTGCCATCCAAATGATTTTGTGCGATAAAACGAGCATTGTACCATTTGTTTGGACTACATATTATGATTTTAGTACACTATAACACACTAGGTATCATCAAAAACTGATGCAACTAATAGCGTTATCTTTTATGGGTATTCTTCTCGTTGGTCTTGTTGCTGTTGAGTAGTAGAATATTGGTACAGTCAACCCTCAATATAAGGACACATCTACATAGGCAAATCCCTACTGGAAATATTAACTAAGAGAGAAATGTGCACCTAATCATTCACACTATGTGTTTAGATTCACAGTGTTCCAAATGAAGAGATGAAAGAAATGACACCTTCAGGCAATATGCAAGGGAACCAGATGTTAACATTCAACCATTATTTCTTAGCAGTTGTAGTTCAAGCTATGATGCTACATTGGCTACAGTACAGTGTCTTGATTTCTGAATAAAGATGCTAAGCGCCAATTCAGAGTTACGATCTGGAAAATATTTGCTTGCATCCATAAATGGATTTAAGAATTAGCATTACACAATATAAAATGTTGTTTCACTGATTGCTTGGCTTGTTCAAGTCTTAAGAGTTTGCAGAATGTTTTCCACGCTATGCCTAAGGTAGCTCAAATTTCCACCCAATAAACTGTATTAATGCTACATGTATGTACCCTGTGGTCAAAATAAATATACCAACTCATTGTAAACGAGTAAGGTGACTCATGCAGTTTACTTCTAAACCCTTTGCAGAATATGTATGGGGCTATGGGGGAATGTCTGGTAAGCTTTGCAAAGTTTTAATAACTCAGAGGAATTAATTATTGACATTGTCACATGATTAAAGCAATTTGTTGCTGTGTTACGTATCCAAGTTTCCTGTTAACGTGCACTTCACAATGAAAGTCATTGAACTAACGCACAGAGTGTAATGGATATCTCCATGAAGGTTAACAGGTTAACCTAGGTTAATGTGGGATGTACTTCCATGCATGCGCACCTCGTGGTGCAGGAGCGAAGCGAAGTGCGAGGATATATCTTCATTGGTGGTGGCGTTCGGGAGGCAGACCTCCAGAAAATGGTGGAGGAAATGGTGGGGAGAGCACCCGGAGGCCCAGAGAGCGGAAAGAACACGAGTGCAACTCACACCTGGTAGGACTTAAGCTAAGTGTCTTGTAGAGTTATCTCTCCTTCATGGGGATGACGGGCCTCGGCCCACTAGGCTCGCTGATTGGCCACAGACATGGCAACGCGCAAAGGAATTAGTTTTCGCATTTTGTGTAGTTGTTTTGTGACTCAATTCTCGACTCAGTCGGAATGGGCGCTTATTTATGGCATGCGCCTAACATACCCAGCGGGTATCAAGCGAGACCTGGATTACTACTCCAGCGAGTAGAACTAACGTATTTGTGTACCTCGGGATCGTGAAGCCTCGAGCACTAGTAGCGTAACCAATCGTATTTGGTCCGACATACCCCAGCGGGTATCGCGTGTGAAGCCTCGAGTTCTACTCCAGCAAGTAGTGTAACCAATCGTATATGCCCGACATACCCCAGCGGGTATCGTGCGTGAAGCCTCGAGTACTACTCCAGCGAGTAGCGTAACCAATCGTACTTGCCCGCGACATACCCCAGCAGGTATCGCGCGTGAAGCCTCGAGTACTACTCCAGCGAGTAGCGTAACCAATTGTATTTGCCCAACATACCCCGGCGGGTATCTCGCGCGAAGCATCGAATACTACTCCAGCGAGTAGCGTAACCAATCGTACATGTATTTGCCCCAAAATCTCTGTAGTACATGTACTGGGTGTAAAAACATATGGGTCAGTTTCCGAGAAAATGAAAAGTGGCGTATATATATATAAAGTTATAAAAATTCTTCACGTTTCAATCGCTAAAACTCCATAACGGTTTAAGCAATCAACTTCCTATTTCGGACACTTCGTGCCACACCACTTCTCTCTATGGCAATCGACTTTGGTGTCTTACCCTTCCTCCTTGCCGACGTTACAAGGCACAGTACCCCGAGGGGTTCAAAATCCAGGTAGCTCCCTGCAGGAATATTCAAATCGCTTCAAATTGACATGGAGGTAAAGGAGTCCTGTCACTATTGATTCTGCAGATCGTTGATTTTTACCTTATCCGTTATGGAGATACAGCCATGCAAAGCAAGTCCACGTTTCCCCGCTTGAATCGCGCCTTTCTCAGTCCCACTCGGGAGAATGGAAGCAGTTCAAGGACTGAGAAAGGTGCGATTATTACGGATAACGCTATCGACTTCCTATTTTCAACACTTCATAGTGAAATGGTGTAGTATGAAGTGTTGAAAATAGGAAGTCAATAGCGTTATCCGTTGGGAAGTTATAGCGATTCAAACGCGATGCATTTTTAACCGTGGGGCAATTTTCGCGGAAACTGTCCCATATATATGGGACAGTTTCCGCGAAAATGTCCTATGTTTGATAACATTATAACTATAAAAATGCTCTGCGCGTGAATCGTCGTAGCGTCCTAACGGGTAATGCTGTCGACATCCTATTTTCACCACATGATGCCACACCATCTCCCTGTGGATAAAGTCTCTTAGCTCCACTCCCTGAGGAAAATACAAGAGGTCTTACCTCCAGGGGTTCGAAACACGACTATTTCCCTGCAGGAGTGTCGGCATTGCCTCAAATTCAGTTTCCAGTTAGAGAAGCTCTTAAGGTACTTAAATATCCTTTTCGTTAATTTTTACTTCAACAGGTGATAAGATATTTGCTTTCTAAGTTAAAGTTAAAGTCTAATATATATATTATATGTATTAGACCCGACCCGCGAAACTAGCGGGAAATGTGCTTTATTTAACTAAGAAAGCAAATATCTTATCACCTGTTGAAGTAAAAATTAACAAAAGGATATTTAAGTACCTCAAGAGCTTCTCTAACTGGAAACCGAATTTGAGGCAATGCCGACACTCCTGCAGGGAAATACTCGTGTTTCGAACCCCTGGAGGTAAGACCTCTTGTATTTTCCTCAGGGAGTGGAGCTAAGAGACAATATTTGATCTATCCATAGAGAGATGGTGTGGCATCATGTGGTGAAAATAGGAAGTCGACAGCATTAACTGTTCGGACGCTACGACGATTCACGCGCAGAGCATTTTTATAGTTACAATGTTATAAAACATAGGACATTTTCGCGGAAACTGTCCCATGTAATAATAATAATAATAATAATAATAATACAAGCTCCCTAACTTGCTATTAGTAGTTTAGTTGTACTTTGGTATGGTGTGTGTCCCAGGGGGCGTGGGGTTTGACAGCTAGGGATTTCTTTTCCAAACTTGGGTCCCGTTTGGCTACATCATTGGGGAAGTCAAAGTCAGTGGTCACCCATGAGCTGTACGGGAGGATGAGCATGAATCTTGTCAGGGCCAATGCCACCGCGATCCTGTCCAGGTCCGTACCTCCTCCTGCGCTTCAGTAGGCTAGCAACTTGTTTTTGTGTGTCTGTGTCATGTATTTATGCTTGTACTTTTTCATGTTCAATTATTATTCGTAATTAACTTTAAAAAATAATAATGATAATAAGCAGAGGAGGCCTAGGCTTGCAATCTTTGTCTCACCACTCATCTGCAGCTTACATCTCCTCCATTTGTTCATCTGGCTTTGGATCCAAATCAGTCCACCACCTATCTCAAGCTGTGGAGGTCTTTAACAACTTAGTCTTTCCAGTAGAAGCCATTAATGTTGAGTCTGTTCTTCTTTCCCCTCCTATTCAGAAAACACTGTCTTCCAAATTTGATGACCATCTATTCAACAATCTGCTAATTATATCTTCAATGGCAGACAAAGCCCGTCTATTGTCCATTTCTTCACCCCATGCTTCAGCCTGGCTGTCTGTAACTCCCTCTGAGGGCCTTGGACTCTATCTAGATCCACCTGTTTTCCAGATTGCTGTAAAGTGGTGGCTTGGCCTCGATACTTCAGAGGGCTCTCAGTGTACCCTGTGCCCCGGTGTACTTGATCACCTTGGCCACCATGCAGTCACCTGCAAATATGGTGGAGATGTGGTCTCCCGCCACAACAAGATCAGAGATATCCTGGTGGAGACCTGTCGGCGTGCACACATAGGTGTTCAGGTGGAAGTGGGCAACAATCTCACCCATGACCACAATAAGACTCGCCCAGCTGATATCTTACTATCCAATTGGTTCTTAGGCAAACCAGCAGCACTAGATGTCTCCATCACTTCTCCGCTAAACCCTTTAACCCTTTTGGAAGCGGGAGTCTTGGCCAAGTCTGCTGCTCCGGTCACAGAGGCGAGGAAACATCAAGCTAATGCTCCCAAATGTTCGGAACTTGGATGGGTATGTGTCCCCATGGTGGCAGAATCGTATGGAGCTTGGGGCGATGAGGCCTCTTCTATCATCTCATCAATCGCCTCCAGACTCGCCACCTCTACATGCAAGTCCAAGTCAGTTGTGCTGAATGACATTTATGGCCGGCTTAATGTCCATCTAGTTCGTGCCAATGCTACAGCCATCCTTTCTAGAATTATCCCACTGTCGTAGAGCAAGATCCGATTATATGTGTAATTTGTTTGTTTAATGTTTATGTACTGTGTTATTATTTTTGTATATCTTGTCTTTATTTCAATACATATAATAATAATACTAATAATAACAAAATAAAATAAAATAAAAATTTTTTTTTAATGTTCTGATCTATAATAATAATATTTATACACCTATACATAGATACATACATACATACATACATACCCTGACACACTGAGACACACTAGCTATGAAAGTTACGATGATGAAAAAATCCCCCTCCTGAAGGGAACATCCACATTGTAAGAGGAGGGCTCGGACATTGGCTCGCACAAGAGTCAAATTAAGGCGGCCGTACAGGCTGCAGACAACCTTGGACTTGGGGGAGTTGGTCCTTGTGGCAAGGTATGATGCGAGCCGTGAAAAAGCTTGCACCGCTTCGCTGCCCCAAGCTCCATATGACTCGGCCACAAGGGGAATACACGTCCACCCCAACTCGGAACACTTGGCATCATTGGCAGAGTGCTTCCTTAGCTCAGCGGCAACCGCTGCTGACCCTGCTGTGCGACCCGCTTCAGAGATAAAGGTAGGGTTAAGCGGAGACACCACAGTAAGGTCAAAGGCAGCAGGCTTGCCACAGAGCCAATTGGAAGCTAGGATGTCAGCAGGGCGTGTGTTCCGAAGCTCATGTCCTAGTCCACTACCAGCCTCCGCCTTGGCGCTTATGCAGGCACGATGGCAGGTCTGAAGCACTACATCCCTGAGCTTGTTGTGCCTGGATATAGCATCACCACCTCTCTTACATGTTACTGCATGGTGGCCTAGGGGATCCAAGGGATGTTCTGGACACAATGCACAGGGAGGTGAGCCAGGTGAGGTATTTAGCCCGAGCCACCACTTGATGGCCATTTGCGTTGGGGTCTAGGCTTAGACCCAGGCCTGGAGATGGTACTACAGAGAGCCAAGCGGAGGCATGGGGAGAGGACACAGACAGGAGACGAGCCTTGTCAGCCACAGAGCTCTGGGAAAAAAGAGAGTTAAATTGAATGTTTTCTAATGCAGCTGATAGAGTGTGTTGTCGGCAAGGAGAAGATGTAAGACTGTTAATATCAATTGCACTCTCAGGGGGAACACACCTGTTGTAGGAATTGACCGCATCGGCCAGGAAATTATCTGATGGTGAGGCAAGGCCTGCAGTACTGATGGAGGCGATAAAGGCTGCATTGGAGTGATTAGCCAGTGAACGAAGCCCCAGGCCACCTCTACTTAAGCTCAACTGGGCCTGGATCCAAGAGCTGTCAGTAGTGTCAATAGCTTGGCACTCTGTGAAGGTGCATCTGACCTGCTCATCAATCGCATGCAGCTCATCCAATGCCAGGGATGGGGGAGTGGAACGTGCAACATGGACCAATTTGGTAAACCCACCACACATGCGTAGCAGAATGAGAGCAATCATCTGAGGATCACATGACCCGAGCTTCACCAGAGAGGATAGCAATGTGGAGGCAGCAGCACGTTTAGAGGCGATAAATGATGAACAAAAGGCAACCTCCGAGGATAAGGTTGGGTGTACAAGATTTGTTCATCTGAGAAGGGAATACACTGAGGTCACCTTGGCCAAAAAGCTCGCATTTAGATGGATTTAAATGGAGCCCCAATGAGGGACCTAAGTCTTGAAGTAGGCATACAACATGCTGGACAGAGGTATATGGGCCGGCCACCACCCAATCATCCAGGTACCATGCATTGAAAAGTAAGTCTTGGCAACTATCATCCTTGGAGATGGAAAGGACCAGATGGTGCAGGACCAAGGCGAAGTAGAAGGGGCCTAGAGGATCCCCTTGCTGTACACCAGCCTCAGATGTCAAAGTTCCCATAGAATGCCACAGGAAAGGGTGTTGGCCATAGCACCATGTTGTCCATGGGAGGAGGAGGGGAAAATGTAGGGTGCATTGGTCAAGGAAGGACTGGCGAGACACTAGGTTGAAGGCATTCTTCATATCAACCTTCAAGCAGACAAATTCAGAGTCATGCCAATGATTATCGAGACAACGTCTGAGGCCATGGATTACCTTCTCACATCCCCTTGGGGAAGAGCTACACCAAACTGAAAAGGTTGAATAAAATTTTTATTCATATTCTTTTGACAATATATATAAATAATTATAATCAAATAATAATAAAGAGGATGCCTCATCGGGCAGCAATAGTTACCGCTATCCTTTCTCTCTTGTCACATATACACAGAGTTTGGGTCAATGCCATCGGGCATCGCGTTGGCACAAGCGGAAATTCCCCTGGCAAGCTCTCAGTCTGAAACTGGTCAGGCACCCGTGGTACCCTCAGTGATGCAGTTACCCGGGCCACATGACGTGTCAGGCCAACCAAACGAGCTAGGAGTCTCGGTGGGCAAGGGGATGGGATGGCTCCAGTTCCAAGGAAGCTGGCTGAGGGGATATGGAGGTGGGAGTTTGTTGAGATGAGCGAGATGGTGGCGGAGAGTTGGTCCCAGAAAGTTGATGAAATCAGTGCAGGTGGGGCTAATGCCATCTCATCGCAGGCGCCCAGTAACAGAGCTAGTCCCATGGATCCAATGTTTTACCACATACATCAGCATGATGTCGCAAAAATAGCCAGAGGCAGTACCTGAACTGCTGGCGTACATGGTAGGGATTATGCGTGCCAGCACTGAATATGGTCCATCCTGGTACTAGTACGACTCAGCATTTAGGTGACAGGCAGCTGGCACAGGGAACAGAATGTGGTCTCGCATAAACCCAAGCTTGTATTCAGTGTGCTTCACTGGGAAGGCTCAAGGAATCCCACACTGCAGTAAATGTGCGTCGATCGACCATATGGTCCGAGATTGCCCATTTTCAGCAAAATCTGACCTGGAGAGAACGCTGCAAGTGGTGTTTGCGGCATGTACAGCAAAATCAAATCCTGGTACACCAGGCGAGAGTGCTGGCAATCACTCGCAGAAGATTTGCCGGCGCTGGAACGATATGCGGTGTACATTTACAAACTAGCCGTTACCGTCATACGTGCCAGGGATGTGGTGGTAACCACCCACAAAACTATGCAGCCGGGCCCCAGCAGCCTCAGCTTGGTCAACAAGCAGGAAACAAACGCCCTAGGCCGGGGATTGTAGTAACCTTCTTGGCTGTATGAACCTATTTTAGGCTGTATGAACCTTTAGGTTATATGTGCATGGTAGCATTTGTAACCATTGTGACTTACCACGCACGCGCAGTGTGATATCTAGTGATGCAAAGGTTGCTTAGCAGGAATTACATGATTTTTGTTGTTGTCTATTTTTTGGCATAGGGATCTATCAGTACATGGAGGACCTGTTGGCAGTAGACCACTGTAAAGCTACACCAGACACGTGGCACGTGCCACTTCAGAATGGAAGCTACATTGTAACACCATTGGGATGGGTAGAGTTGGATGAAGCGCTGAACCACCAGCAGTTCAGAGCTTACGTTGTGTCTGGCCTGAGACAAGGTTTTCGAGTTGGGTTCGACTATGCTCACAGTGGTTGTCAAAGGGCTAGCAGTAATATGCATTCAGCCCGCGAGCATGCACAAGTCATTAGAGAATACCTCGCAGTAGAATGCTCGGAGGGAAGGGTGGTGGGACCACTCAACCCTCCATGGTCACAATCGATCCAGATCAGCCGTTTTGGCGTAATACCAAAAGGGTCGACAGGTAAATGGCGCCTAATTTTGGATCTTTCGTCACCGGAGGAGCCAGTGTTAACGCCGGAATTAACATGGAACTATGCTCCCTTAAGTATGCCACAGTTGACCAGGCAGCTGAGTCGGTCGTCCAACTTGGTCGAGGGGCTTTGATGGCCAAGATCGATATCAAGGCGGCTTACCGGCTAATACCGGTCCATCCTGCGGACCGTTGGTTACTTGGAATGCAATTTGAGGGAGCTATTTTTATGGACACGGTACTACCGTTTGGATTAAGATATGCCCCTAAGATTTTTAATGCAGTCGCCAATGCCCTGGAATGGGCCTGTACAAACAATGGAGTGGGTAATATGCTGCATTACCTTGATGACTTTATGGTGTTCGGTGCACCCGACTCGTCGGAGTGCGCAGACTACCTAATGATAGTAAGATCAGTGTTTCAGAGGCTGGGGTCCCAATCGCAGAACACAAACGGCTGGGCCTCTAACCTTCTTGGGCGTCGAAATCGATTCGGAGCAACTCACCCTTCGCCTTCCAGAGGAGAAACTGACTGAAATTAGAGCACTAATATTGTCCTGGCTGCACAAGAAGGTAGCAGTCGCACGTGACTTAAAGTCCTTAGTGGGTAAGCTCGAAAATGCTTGTAAGGTGGTTCGCCCCGGAAGGTCATTCCTGCGACACATGCTAGACCTATTGCGTGGCGTGCACAGTAACCGGCGTCTCATTCGTCTGAGCGAGGCTTTCAGGTCCAATGTGTTGTGGTGGCACACATTTCTCGAAGGGTGGAACGGTATTTCAATGATTCCTTACGGTGATTCTCGACCAGCGGATGTTGTCGTGCACACCGATGCTTCAGGAGCACTGGGATGCGCGGCATGGTGGCAGAATGGTTGGTTTCAGTACTCATGGCCACTAGAATGGAGAACGACTCACATCTCACCTAAGGAGGCATTGCCAATCGTGCTAGCCTGTGCCATTTGGGGAAAGGTGTGGAGCAACAAAAAGATTCAAGTGTACTGCAATAACGCAGCAGTGGTAATCAGCTTGAACGCAGGCAGCTCAAAAGACCAGTGGACAATGCATGTAATTCGATGCTTGTTTTTTATTAAGGTGAGGTTTGGGCTGACAGTAACCATATCGCAAATCCCAGGAAAGGAAAATATCTTAGCGGACACACTGTCACGCAATGATTTTGCCTATTTCCGCACACAGGTACCTACAGCACGACAGTACAGCATTCCCCCGCAACTAGAGAGCGTCTTGGTGATGGTCCAACCGGATTGGATGTCAGTCAATTGGGCACAATTGTTCAGCAATTGTTTTCAGCAGGAATAGCGCAGTCCACCAGGAACACTTACAGGTCAGGAAGTGACCGCTACATTAGACTTCGTGCAGCTTTGGGTATCACACCATTCCCAGCATCACTTTACAGAGATGGGTTAGCGGGTACCACAGCCAAAACATACTTGTCAGGTATACGCTTTGCCCAGATCTCTTTGGGGGGGAAAGACCCCGATATCAGTAGTATGCCATACCTGGAGTATGTCTTGAAGGGATTCCGCAAACTGGCTGCGGGAAAGTCTCGTCCACGCCTCCCCATAACTTCCTCGATCTTGTCAAAGATGCGGGAGACATGGTCCAAGATACTGAAGAGAAAAAATGCAGCCATGCTTTGGGCGGCGTCCTGCATGTGTTTCTTTGGCTTCTTGCGTTCAGGGGAGATAGTTGTGCCGTCCGACACTTCCTATGACCCTGCTGTTCACCTGAGTTATGGAGATGTTCGGACTGATAGCATAGAGAACCCAACTTGCATCACCGTGGCGGTAAAGGCCTCCAAGACGGATCCTTTCAGAAAAGGGGTGGTGATCCACATTGGGGCAACTAAGACGCAGTTATGCCCGGTGGCCACAGTCTTGGGTTACATGATCCAGCGGGGATCACGAGCAGATCCATTCTTTATGTTTGACGATGGTCGGGCCTTGACGCATGAACGCTTAGTGGTGGAAGTCAACGAGCTCTGGAAAGGGCAGGAATGGACTCTTCACATTACTCAGGTCACAGCTTTAGGATAGGAGCTGCAACAACAGCGGCAGCGTGTGGCCTGCAAGATTCGTTAATCAAGATGCTGGGCAGATGGGAGAGTGTGGCATACACTGTGTATATACGGACACCACCAGCCCAGTTGTGTGCAGTTGCAGCGAAACTCGTTAATTAAGAAAGTAGCCGTTGTGTTGCTATTGATGTCATTCATGTAATCTAATTCTGGGAGCAGATGGGGGTGTGTACACAGGGGCAATAACAGGTACCTAACTAAGCTTGGGGAGTAGGGGTATGGGTACATACCCCTCCTTGGGGATAGTGGGGGGACTTAACGTCCCACCGTCCCCCCAAGCTAAACACAGGGGGTGCGGCTGGCCACCACTCAACCCCATTCCCTTGTCCTGCCCCCTAGATCCCCAGAAGCCTCACAACAGCATAGGTATCTAGTTATCACCATGACAGACTACACATTAAATGAAGGTTAACGGGTTAACCTAGGTTAATGTGGGATGCACTTCATGCATGCGCACTGGCACTGCAAGTAACCTCGTGGTGCAGAAGCAAAGCGAAGTGCGAGGATATATCTTCTTTTTTTTTTCCTCCAGACCTAACATGATGGTCTGTGACTTCTAGGGTGGGAATGGGGGATAGTGGGGGGACTTAACGTCCCACCCTCCCCCCAAGCTAAACACAGGGGGTGCAGCCATTCCCTTGTCCTGCCCCCTAGATCCCCAGAAGCCTCACAACAGCATAGGTATCTAGTTATCACCACGACAGACTACACATTAAACTAGTACAGCTAGCTTTACCAGTATCAAAAGGATTTACGCTTTAGTTATCTTGTCCCTATGACAAAAAATTTTTTGTAGTGCACCCAGGTGTTAAAGACAAGCAACACATCGTTGCACAATCATAAATCCTGACCTTTTCATGGAGACTACTGTGTAATATATCGAGATGATAACATACAAACAAATAGTTCCAATGGTGCCATGCATGCATGTTCTTTTACCCCACAACCCAGACAGCTTCCTCAAAACGCATCTATAAATCATTCCAATAACAATTCTACACCTCACAATCTAAATTGTAACCAACTTACAGCTCATTTTCTTTGAGAGATGAAGAGGTGTAATACTACAAAAAAAACATATCACACAAAGTAGTAGACACGAGAATGGATATCCGATAGTTGAGACAAACCATTAAATACCATACAGGGGTAATTATAATAGTCTGAAATCGGACATTTCGCAGTCAAATTGTGCCCAATGTCCGATCAAATCGATGTTTAATATTTGTAGAGCCAAAAAATGGCCGCGTGTAAATGCAAAGGATTGGAGGTGCGCTGTGAAGATAATGAAGGAAGCTGGAAGTAGTACGGATTTGAAGAAAAGGCAGGTATCAAAGAGTACGTTTGCTATTTAGCAACGAAAATAGCAACGAAAATATGAAGAGTACCCAATGTAATATATTTAACCAATGGTGAGGAAGATTAAACTAATCAATGGTGAGGTAGATTAAACTTACCAAATCAAACACAGGCCTGGCTTCGTTGCGAGTTAAACAAAAGAACAAACTTGGTACTTTATTTGTATTGCGATGTTTGCGGCATGTACAGTACAAGGAACGTATTCGATCGATGAAAAACTACACCAACACGAGTCACCAAGTTCGACAAACCAAAAGTTAGCAATCTAACTGCACACGCAACTAGTGACATTCCAAAGCTGCAATGATTCAGATCTGAGTTGATTTAGCAAAAGCAATCGGCGAATCTACTGCCATGCTATCGCCTATTGCTGCATGCTTTTCAATGCTCGATGATGAGACATACGCAAAAATGAAGCAAAAGTTTGATATGCTACTTAATGGCAAAGGAAAGTATCCCTTTTGTTAAATATCCAGCCTTGCAGGAATTGGAGACAGAGCTTGGCGTTAACTTAGGGCTTGCATATAGCACACCTGCTTCTGCGCAGTATTTTACAAGCTACATTGCTCAAATGCTTTGTGCAGCTTTTGCGGACAAACTCTCTATATGCAGCATACCTCCGCTACATCAGGACTCCACAGAGAAGTCTCGCTGCTGTCACCGCGGCACTAGCAAAATAGACAGGGTATACATACATATCTTTCAACCCGTACATTATAGTAATAATATGCATGCATGGATACGCTATGCTGTAGCATTCCTGTCTATTTGTATGCTACTGAGTAACTATTGTTTGAGGGGTAGAGTAGGCCCCATACACACTGGCCTCCTCACATTGGGCAGGGATAAGGCACTTTACAAGTGGGTGGTGCCATATCACCACACCGCCAAACACACCACATCACGCTTACCCTGACCCAGACTCCCGCCAAAGTTATGCAATAGTGGGCTAAGGACGTTTCCTGCAACAAAGTCATCGCGATAGAAGAGGTTAAATACAATTTAAGGTACTTACCTCTTTGGACGTCAATATTGCAATACGGGTGACGTCGTTAATTGTCAGCTATGTTTTTAATTATGGCTACCGTTGCTTATTAGTCGCCGAAGACTCGCCATTCTTGAAGAATCACACGGTTAGCTTACTTTAAAGACATTACTATGATAAAAAAGCGTTTTGTGATTTTTGTTTTGATATATTTATATTCGGTGTTTGAAAAACAATGGTTGCTAACAGCACCCGATATAGGCGGAGCCAAGTGGGCAGGGATTTGAAGCCGTACGTCGTGTACACTATAAAACAGACGACGAAAACATGATATTTTTATCCCTTGGTATTATTTCTAAGGTCCAGCTTTTTAAAAAAGCTTCGCTCTCCCCTATTTTAGTAGAACAAGCGGGTGCTTGTTCAAAGCCGCTAGTGACGCTAGAGGCGCCATTACACGTACAGCTGCAGCTGTTAGTTACCGCTTACCTTTCAATTAAAAACCAACACTCCAGTCGTAGTTCTATGTCCTGAGCGCTGTTTGGTGCACAAAGTGCGTAACCATGCGATACAGATTGGTTTTCTAATACGTGTGCACATAAATGTGCACTTGGCGGTGAACGCGGGGTGCAATTATTGCACATAAATGTGCACTTGGCGGTCAAAGAGTTAAACACAGTTAACCGACATTGCGCGTTCTTTCACCATTAGCGGTCATGTGAACGGTAGCACGCATGCGTATGCTAGAAGTGCCCAAGCGCTCAAAAAAGCAGTGCTTGAAAAAATCAATCAAGGATTATGTGAATCTCTGGCCAGGGATATGGCACTTTACAAGTGGATGGTGTTTTATCACCACACCTTGAAACATGCCCTGTCATGCCTACCTTGACCCAGATTCCCACCAAAGGTATGCAGTAGTAGGCTAAGGACATTTCCTGCAACACAGTCATCGTGATAGAAGAGGTTAAATACAGTTTAAGGTACTTAAACACAGCTAACTGACATTCCACGTCCATTTGCCATTAGGGTCAGTGTGAAAGATAGCATGCATGCATATTCCAGAAGTGTCCAAGTGCTCGACAAAGCAGCGCTTGTAATTTAATTTGATTCTCCACCATCAATCAAGGATGATGTGAATCTCTGGGCAGGGATATGGCACTTTACGAGTGGATGGTGCAATATCACCACACCTCCAAACACGCCACATCACACCTACCCTGACCCAGACTCCCACCAAAGGTATGCAGTAGTGGGCTAAGGACGTTTCCCAAACATCATTAATATGATAGAAGAGGTTAAGTATCGATTATAATGTGCCACATTATATTATTAAGAATAACGCGATTATGAAGTTTCTGCACACAGTAATTACAAAATCTATCTTACACCAATACGTTGTTTAACCCTTTTATTTCTCATCAAAATGCTTGACAGAGTAATATTATACTTATCAGGCCCTTTAATTTGGTGCTATGCATGCAAGAGTTTTCATAGTGTGTACCAAGATAAAACACTGCAAAGTACAGACTATCCGTAAACTAATCAATTATTCAACTCTGAGGTTAATTATCAACCCCAAGCTGCATGTGTGTAGAATCTCCCAATGCTAAGCGTAGCATACGCTGGTTGACAGATTTGGCAACAACTGGAGGGCAAGAGTATCCCACAAGCTTGTGTTACATTTACCGACCCCCAGCTGTGAGGGCACCAGCGAGTACCGCTGACCACAAACCAGGTAACCTGTGTACCAAGCAGGGATACTGGTCCAGGCTTGGCTAGCCAGTATAGTTGGGAAAGCCATCTGGCTAGACAGGCACCAGAGTGACGCAGGCCACAAACCAGATGACCTGTGTACCAAGCCAGGACGCTGGTCCAAGCTTGACTAGCCAGGTTTAGGGACAAGCCCGCAGGGCTCCGACCTGCCTTACTGTAATTGAAAGCAAAGAAAAATTGCACTGTACAACACAGCAAAGCACAGGGGGAGTGGAGGGTGGGAAACGTGAAACAATCCAGTGCCTGTTGAATTATATGCACCCAGAAGCTAACCTGTCCTTTTGGCAAACAATTGCTAACAAAGGCGACCCGCCATTTGGCTAACAACGGCGCCTGGCCCTCCATTTTACTACCAAAGGCGGCCCCCCATATTGCTAACAAAGGTGGGAGGGGGGGGGGGGGGGGTGCCGCAGTGTGAAGCTGATGCTATCTTAACTATGATGCTAGCAGTGTGATGTGGTCAGGCAATGCAACCTCTAAAAAATTACTACTGCTCATTAAACTCTGTTTAAATCCCTAAACAGTACCGTCGAAAATTATATTTAATCCCAGAACCTGTTATACATGTATAAAGACAAAACACAAACGTTTTGACCATAAAGCTACAACATGGTGTCCATCTCTTTGGGTATAGAATGACTCAAAACTTGAGCCCAGTTGCGATGTTTACCTGTCAGCATGTGCCGCCGCCGGAAAGCAAACCTCCACCCATGCTAAACAGAGGGGCATAAAGCTGACAATGACCTTCGAAAACGTTATGCAATTGTATGTAACTTGGAGTTTACACAGCTAGTGTAAACATTATGTAATGTGCTGTATCGCTGCCACATTGAAGTTAACAAATCAATTGATACCCCAAAAATGCAAATGAATCACAGTAATTTTCCACTGTTTCGAGCTGTTACTTTCCACTATTCCGAGCTGGGAGTGTACTCAGTGAAATATTTGTTGGCAGAGTGCCTTTGCGGTATTTAGTCTTCATTTGTATGCATTTGTTGTTACTTGCTCTAGAGCTCTGTAATGTGTGCTGCATGGTGTAGCTCTGATGTATACACTCTTGCTGTGTGGTGTAACAATCACACTAGCTAATAATGTAAAGTACAAACTCTGGTTGCGTTGTGCTAATGTGACTAGTGATGTAACGTGTACACACTCCAACTCTGGCTATGTGTTGTAGCGTACACACTCTGGCTGTGTGGTGTGATGTTCTACACTACACCACACAGCCCATATCACACACAACCAGAGTGGACACTACACCACACACCACACAGTTCTTCACCAGTTCTTCAGTGATTGCTTCCTCATTGCCGTTACTTGTATAGCCATCAAAGTCACCATCAGAGGTCGCTGTCGCTGTTTATATCCACCATGTATTTTGAGCTGAAATTTGGGGTCTGAGGGGAGTGTTCTATCTTTTGGTATTGCCGAAATAATGTCAAAATCGAGGCTGCTAACTATAATATGCGTTACGTATAGTGTGTGGCAACTGCAATTATTTAAAGGCTACAGCACAATGCATGATTATCATACGGTCATCTCACTTAGCACATAAAAATGCCCTCCGCAAGCGCAATAATCAAACCCAAAAATGTGCCTAATGCGATTGGGTTAAATTATCTAAGAAATACAGCATGGCAGAAATATGGTATAAGTTACACTACACCTTACAATCAGTATGCCATGCCATCTATACGTGATGAAGGATACAAATGTGCAGATATACATTATCAGCTACACTCTACACAATGAGTACTGTAGAGATCTAGTTAAATACAAATTATTAAAACTAGCCAAACCATTATTTTTACGAACTATTATTACAAATGCATTTTTTTATAACCATTATAATACAAATCCGAATATGAATGCAAATTCATTGTGTGTCGGTTGGATGTGAATCTCGAGAATGGCTTTCGCAGTAGGTACTACTAGTATTCGTATCCCTTTGTGGTCACTAATTACTACTACAGTATTGTATGGCTTGCTTACTAAGTAAATATACACAGAAAAAAAACCATAGGTTACAATTTATTTTGTGTCCAGGCAGTTGTACTGTCAGACAAGAGCTGTACAAAGTGCAGGGAAGAAAGACAAGCCAATGGAATTACTGCCTTCAAGCGAAAGGAAAGGGCAGAAAGCATACCTGAGAAGTGAGGATTGTCATGGCCACCCCCTGATAGAAAGGGGCAATATGACAAATGAGCAAACAATTAATCATGAAACAGCTCAAATTCAGCAGGTAGTTCAAGGAAGAGAGCAGGAAGAGCAGGAACCAGAACCCCCTTCCACCCCCCCCCCCCCCCCCCCCTACCCCCCGAACAGGCTCACTAGGTTCACAAGGTAAGGAAAGCCACAATCCTGAAGGCAGCACACAGCAGGCAGCACACAAGGTGAGAGTCGAGATGGTGAAGGCAGAACACAAGGTCAAGATCAAGATGGTGAAGGTCAGGGTTTCATCGAGGGGGGGGCGAGGGGGGGGCATTTGCCCCCCCTTGCCATTATATTGCCCCCCCTTGGTATTTATGGAGTGATATTTAATAAATGCATTGTAACTACACAAGTGATGAATACAACTTTACTTATACAGCAATCCTTCTACCTTTTCTGTTCCATATGTCAATTATTGCATCAAGATCATCCTCTGAAAGTATATCTGGAGACTCTATTGCAATTTTCATTAAATTAGACAGGCTTGAATCACTTAGACAGTTTCTTAGACGAGTTTTAATTTAAATGTACATTTACAAGAGATAAGTAACATCTACTGTACTAATACCAGTCTGTAATTTGATTTGCCCTATAATCGCCCCCTCTAAAAAGTATAAACTCTACTTTTGCCCCCCCCTTGAGGTTTTTTCTCGATGAAACCCTGAAGGTAGCAAACAAAGGGAGGTTTGCAAAGCATGCACAGATCTACACGGGTTTAAAGAGTTATTCTTTTCCTTACAAACTGCACAAAAGTTATCCCTTAAAGAAACCTGTGACTGGGTGATGGAGCACATGCCCAGCATATTTTGCCTAAAAGGCAAATCTCTCATGCCGTCGACAGTTTGTATACAGAAAAAGCTGATGGAGAGAGAGAAAATGGCCCCTCATTCTGAAACCACGCAGAAGTGTGCAGGTAGTCAATGTGGTGTTGTACCCCAAGGTTCCCTATAGCCTTTTGGCAGGCATGATAGCCCACTGTCAAGCACATTACTGATGCCAATGGTCCTAGGATTTTTTTGAAGTGCACAACATCTCATGGGTGCCTTCCAGGATGTGTTACAGCAGGTTCCTGTTAAAGATTGGACTCAAGGGCTGTAACAAAAACATCCTGCAGTTTGCCTGTAGACTTCACTGCCATCAAAAGAATGTTCCTTAGAAAGGTCTTGTTTTAAGTGAGGAAATACAGCCTCCCCCCCTTCTGTCTTCCTGAACATTGATGAAACAGATGTTAGTCTTTTGCCCTGTCAAAAACGTACCCGGGGTCCATCTGGGGCAAAGCAAATATCAGTACTTGGTTGGGGAGATAAAAGACAGTTCTGTTTTACCTACAATCACAGAGGGTAAGTTGGCAGGTCAAGTGCAAATCATTTGGGCAGGAGAAACAGATAGGTGTCACCCAAAAGGTGGAGATAGACGTAATGTCAGACCTACTCATGCACTCAAATAGCACATCGCACTGGACAACAGAAAGTACAATTTTGGATTATGTGGCTGTCATACATTCTACCCAAAATGACAGAGAAGGGAGTTGATCTGGATACTCAAATGTGGTTGTTGCCCTGGGACTGTTATCCAGTGCATCGCTCTGGTCCTGTATTGGAAGTACTCAAAAGTAAGTACTCAAATTCAATACTTCTCTTTGTGCCAGCTGCACAGCTGAGCTTCAGCCCCTAGACTTATCATATAACTTTGTGTTTAAATCTGGAGTAGCCACTCTCTTTGCTCCACGGATGAGCCAGGTAGCTCAGGTACAACTATTTGAGAGGTGTATCACACGACCCACTTACGTTTGACCTTAGTTTGAGAGGTGTCAAGACTCCCTTCGTAAAATGGGTCTACACAATGCAGAAAAAATCTCAGACACCAAGAAGCCTGCCATGGCTGATGGTTGAAAAGCAAGTATCTTGGGCTACCACAGATGAAGGTATTGAAGAAAGAGATACCCTTTACGAGGAAGCAAGAGCATTGAAGAGACAAAAAGAACTGTTTGTGGTGAAGGGTGGGAGATGCTGCAGTTGCAGAATTAATTGCACAGACAGTAGTAAAAAGCAGGTCTAAAAGAAAAAGAGAAGAGATGATTCAAGGAACCAGTGGTGAAGATGATAACGATGAACAATGGACAGAGATCGAGGAACTGGATGATGTGGAAGGCGAAGAGAACACGCCGGTCCTAATTGTCCGATGTCCTAGCTAGTTACATTAATATAGCAATATGCACGACCCGTTATGGTCGCACCACGACGCTACCACCTAAATACAAGTTCCAGTAGAACTGTTTGCTGCTGAATGTACTGAAAACTTGCTTTATAAGTTATGTACGAAATTTATCATCACCTTTACAAAATAAGAATTACGTATTACGTATAAATGGATAAGTTATACATATGAATCTATTCATTGTATTATTCGTACTTAACTTGATCTCAACAGTAGATGACTTTTCTTTTGTTTCTAGTTTATCCACCAACTACCTATTCAACAAAAGCTCACCTAATTTGAGCACTACACAATTCAGTTGACTACGTAGCAGCAAGGTCAGAAAGTGTCAACATTGTGTCAATTGTAGATAAAGCTATAAAATCAGTTTACCTAGTCACGTGACAATAATGAATTAACGAAACAACACAACGTACACTGATAGTGCTCGTAAGTTTGCTCCACTTGTGACGAGTAATTGGCTCTCGAACTCTTGACAACGCACAAGTGCGAAGAACTAAAGAGGACCAAATGATGTACAAGAACGAAAGTTAACGAACAATCACACACACATACACACAACATACATAAGCTGGTAGTGCTCGTGTTACTTGCTATATTTGTTTCACTTGTGACTCACGAACTCGTGACAATGCACAAGTGCGAAGAACTAAAGAGGACCAAATGATGTACAAGAACAAAAGTTAACGAACAATCACACACACATACACACAACATACATAAGCTGGTAGTGCTCGTGTTACTTGCTATATTTGTTTCACTTGTGACTCACGAACTCTTGACAATGCACAAGCGCGAAGAACTAAACAGGACCAAATGATGTACAAGAACGAAAGTTAACGAACAATCACACACACATACACACAACATACATAAGCTGGTAGTGCTCGTGTTACTTGCTATATTTGTTTCACTTGTGACTCACGAACTCTTGACAATGCACAAGCGCGAAGAACTAAACAGGACCAAATGATGTACAAGAACGAAAGTTAAAGAACAATCACACACACGTACACACAACATACATAAGCTGGTAGTCTTGCTATATTTGTTAAACTTGTGACTCACGAACTCTTGACAATGCACAAGCGCGAAGAAGTGTACAATTACGAAACTTAACGCACGAACCCCCGGGACACATGCACACAACACACACACGCACGCACGCACACACTCACACACACACACACTCACACACACACACACACACACAAACACACACACACACACACACAAACACACACACAGATAGACAACACACCAAACACACACGTACGCTGATAGTGCTCGTGTTACTCCTCTGACGAGTAGTTTCTCTTGACAACGCACAAGGCTGAAGCGTGACGAACGTGACGATGAAACAGCAGAACTAAATCCGCGCTTGATTTTGTATTGCGTTATAGATACCGTATACCCAATGAAACACTTTAAAAACATGGCGGAATCAAATACATTGTATCAAGATTTGACCCCGACTATGAATGTCATTAAAAATACGCGACCCGTCTGTAACAACACTCCTGACGATCGGATCGTGTAGCAATCAATCTAGAAGTCAAAAATGAGTAGTTTCATTTTTGTTTCATGTCGCAGAACCGCGTGGCTGTAGAGAACAAGAGTTGTACTGCCCGTCCTCGTACCCAGTCTCGGAACAAGGGGCGGGTCGTTTTCTCCTCCTTCTTGGCAACGCATAACTCAGGACAGGAACATTTTTAAGCGATGAAAATTTCACCAATACCTTCAGAATAGACTGGAAGAGGGCCTTTTTATAGAATAGTCGATGTTATACTTTAGCACAGCATCGACTAAACGGCCTGTGTCTTGTATAATTAGATATCTTGTATGACTTATTTACGGTAGTACTGATCAGAAAAAAAAAAGAACCGCTGAACACGAGTGGTATCAAGCAGAGCCAAAAAAGAAACGGTCCCGCTAAACGCGATCGGTATCAAGCAGATCAGAAAAGAAACGGTCCGCTAAAAGGCAACGTTATTGAGAGAGTCATGAATCTCTCGCTTGGCGACGTTACGGGAAGGCTAAGCGTACCCTGCAAAACCAACGTGGCCATCGAAAGAGTACTACCGATAAAGTTATTCAAATGTATGTAAATGTAGCTACCTACTCTTACTAAGCTTGGTTTACAATATGACATTAGCTGAACGTTGCGTCAGCGTTGCCTTCTGTCAGTGTCGTTATGTGATGTTGGAATAGACTTTAGTTCCATTCCTTACTTATCAGATGCATGCAGGTATTCTTTACACTCTAGTTTACCCAAGTCTGACGCAAGGTTTGTCAAATGTCATATGCATTCTAACGTACTAATCGGTACCCTATGAAGATACTTTTGGTTTGAAAGAGGTATCTGGGTTTGGGGTACATGTACAAAGGTCTTACATGTAGATCTTGTGGTTGATGATTTCATCATATATGTGGTTGCTGTGTCATCAGAGCATTGAATCCGAATGGCTTCAGTTACACATAGTGATTTCATGGCATGGTAGTACTTTTCCACTTTAGTGTTGAGGGTACATCTTTCAAGCCTAGGCACATTGTTTTGCACATACATAATGTTGCATGTAAGCACTTCTTTTTTTACTGTAGCTACTCTTAGTACGAACCAAAGGATTCTCAGTGTAAAGTTGGTCTCGAAAAGAAAAAGGCACTGAATTTGCTTTTAGCACTTCTGTATGGCTTCTGTTCACTCCAACTGGCTATTTCTTGATCACCAAGTACTGTATTGAGAATGTATGTCTATATGTGTGTTTGTATGTGATTTTGTTTCTTTGATCTGTTCAAAGTTTAATTTGCTTTTAGCACTACTGTATGACTTCTGTTCCAACTGGCCAGGAGACATTATTTCTTGATCACCAAGTATTGTATTGTACGTGTGTGTGTGTGTGTGTGTGTGTGTGTGTGTGTGTGTGTGTGTGTGTGTGTGTGTGTGTGTGTGTGTGTGTGTGTGCTGAGCCCATCTAGCACTGCCATCTCCCTGTCTAGAACTGCCACCAGCCATCCAGCACCGCAAGGACGAGGACATGGATAAAGAGGTGGGAGAGATGATAGAGGACAAGGCAGAAGAGGACAAGGATGAAAAGAAAGAGGATGAGGTGGAAGAGGATGAGGATGGGAAGGAGCTAGGACAAGGTGGAAGACTAATTTGCGATAAAAGGGAAGTAACGTGTTGAAATTGCGGTCAATTTTTCAGAGTGAGTTCTAAACTCACAAAGTTGCTGAAAACGTCATGCCCCCAATGCGAGGTGGAAGCGGCGGTGGAAAGGATGAGGTGGAAGAGGCCGTGTGGTTACCTGTTAAGCATTTTAATCGACTCTGGTAATATATATGTGTATAACTATTACTATTAATGTTTATTAAATACATTCATGTGCTGTTATGATATACTGTTATACATTTGTAGTGATAATGGCCAGTCTAAGTACAGCAAGGGAAGATTTTCATATATAAAACACGCATCCCGCCTTTAACTAAGACTTCAGTTCTGATATCGGATCGCTTAGCTTCCTTCATAATTCTACATGTCATAGCAAATTGCACTGTTATGTAGAAAAAAACAAGTTAATAAAAACATTCTCTACAAGAAGGTTGGTGGTATATAGGATTTGATGACATTGGTGGTGTAAAAAGCAAGGAAACAAGGTCTTATCAGAAGGGAAAATGTAATAGTCCTATATTTAGCACACAAACAACACATGCCCTAGAAATGTGCTAAATATAGGACTATTACATTTTCCCTTCTGATAAGACCTTGTTTCCTTGCTTTTTACACCAACCAGAGTCATCAAATCCTATATACCACCAAGAGAATGTTTTTATTAACTTGTTGGAATCATCACAATTTCGCGTATAATGACGTCATAGACACCAGACATTTGCCTCAGCTGCTGCTCTAAATGGACCATCCTGGCTTTCAGCCAAAAGTCAATACTTATCGACACAGTCAAAGCAGTGCATTTGGCCTTTTAGGTCTCATACTTCCTCCTTTATGATAAACGTCCTTATTTCGTACGCGATCAACGATTCTTATCATTCATTCAAGGCCTTATATCTTTAGAAAAACCACAAACACAAGACCTCAACATATACCACGCAACCCACAGACCCTTATACTCTTACAAAAAACTATTTAGAAGCCTAAGGTTTGTATCACGGCTTTACAACAGTCCAAGACCTGAAGGAGGTACAGAACACGTTAATTTGACTTTGAAGTCCTGGTCTACTTGACTCTTATACGCCCCTCGAGAAGTGCCCGCGCAAATTTAATTAAGAAACGATGATGGTACATGCGACGTAATGGGAATAGATATTGCGTTTCCAATCCCGTTCCGTAAGGTCTTCAATCTATGGTTATATTTGTTTCAGGCCACCGTTTACCCGGGTTAAGATGCAGAGAATTGGACATATTCAGGTTGTGCATTTTGATCGTTTGAAGCCATTTGCTGCAGGAACCCGAGCCAGTGAAACAGGGAGAGCACATGAACAGCGACCTTGTATGGTCCCACAACCAGAAAAACTTGTAGAAACTGTGGACCCAGATCCACTGCCGGTGTGTGAGAATGGACAGCCTCCTGAAGAAGTCCCTATTGTGCCAGATCCTCCAGTTCTATATGCACCAGATCCACCTCAAGCTGTATCCCGATACCCTAGTAGAATAAGGAGACCACCAGACCGCTATATTAAAGGAAAGGGAGCTGTGTAATGGAGAGCTAACATGTAGCAAGTTACCTGATCACATCACAGGCGTTACATGTAGCAAGTTACCTCATCACATTACGGGACTATACGTGTATACAATGTACCTGCATGCATGCATGGCTGCAATTGTATGAACCCTGAACGCTACATTAGTTGCCAGACTGTCTGGTTGCCTTCTATTGTTTAGGATCTCGAGTGATTGCATGATATATTTTTCAGTGCTGCTTAATTATAATCTCTCGCTGTCAAGATCCTCGGCTATTATTATACACCTCTTTACTTCCCAGGACCACTACAAGGTCATCTTCCAGATGGTACTTGTGTTTGTGGATTCATTCAATAACTATACTCTAATTACTAATAGCCATTTTGTATCTTCTGTCTGTCTGTCTGTCTGTCTGTCTGTCTGTCTGTCTGTCTGTCTGTCTGTCTGTCTGTCTGTCTGTCTGTCTGTCTGTCTGTCTGTCTGTCTGTCTGTCTGTCTGTCTGTCTGTCTGTCTGTCTGTCTGTCTGTCTGTCTGGTCTGTCTGTCTGTCTGTCTGTCTGTCTTGTCTGTCTGTTCTGTATGTCTGTCTGTCTGTCTGTATGTCGCTGTCTGGTCTGTCTTGTCGTATGTCTGTCTGTCTGGCGGAAGAAGGACGGAACGGACGGATGGATGGTACGATTTTACGTATCATGTCCAGAAATTGTGGACATCAGTGCATAGAATTGTGATTAAAAATTTCTGATTTTCACCGTTTAAACTCACCAGACACTTTAGAGATTTATCACGTTATTAAACAGCTAATTAATTTTAAAATATATAGCTAGTGTGTCTCAGTGTGTCAGGGTATGTATGTATGTAATGTATATGTATGTATGTATGTATGTATGTATGTATGTATGTATGTATGTATGTATGTATGTATGTATGTATGTATGTATGTATGTATGTATGTATGTATGTATGTATGTATGTATGTATGTATGTATGTATGTATGTATGTATGTATGTATCTGTATGTAGTATGTATGTATGTATGTATGTATGTATGTATGTATGTATGTATGTATGTATGTATGTATGTATATGTATGTTATGTATGTATGTGGAACGTTCTATACGAAAATGGGTCTTTGGATTTCATTTTATAACATAAAATTTAAATCGATACATCTTCCGTCATATTAACGCTATCGGGTTCCTATTGTTAACACAACATACCACACCATTACTATATGTGAAATCCGAAAATGGGTCTTGTGGATTTCATTTAATAACATAAAATTTAAATCGATATATCTTCCGTCATATTAACGCTATCGGGTTCCTATTTTTAACACAACATACCACACCATTACTACATGTGAAAATCCATTTTGGTGTCTTACACATGCGGGGTACCGACGTTACAAGGTCCGATACCCCGTAGGGTTCAAAACGGCCACATCTTCAGGTAGGAGTGTCCAAATCGGTTCAAAATAGGTATCTATGTAGAAGGGTCCTACCGCTATTGATTTGTTCTGTTCGTTAATTTTTACTTTATCCGTTATGGAGATACAAGTGTGCAAAGAAATTGCATATTTCCCGGGCGTTTACGCGCCATTAACGTATTACGACTGGCTTCGAGGACGTCCTTGTAATACGTTAATGGCGCGTAACGCCCGGGAAATATGCAATTTCTTTGCGCACTTGTATCTCCATAACGGATAAAGCAAAACTTAACGAACAGAACAAATCAATAGCGGTAGGACCCTTCTACATAGGTACCTATTTTGAACCGATTTGGACACTCCTACCTGAAGATGTGGCCGTTTTGAACCCTACGGGGTATCGGACCTTGTAACGTCGGTACCCCGCATGTGTAAGACACCAAAAAGGCGTATAGAACGTTCCATATGTGTATAAATATTAAAATTATTTTATTGCTAAAATAAAATACTATTGTTTTCTAATTAATTGTACATCTGTATGGTAGGGAAGTTAGGTTAGGCCATTGCATCCTGCCAAACTAAGGCTGATCTAAACATACGCATGCGCGTCAGTCATACGCGTTAGATTGTAACTCGTGCTCCTGCCTTCCAGAGGTCACATGGGCTATTCCATTATTTAATTATACACCCCTACAGATGACAATAAATGGTGTCCAGGGGGGGTATAAGGAATTTGTCCCGGGGGGGGGGGGGGGGGGGGGATCATTTAAATCCCTGTCCCGGGGGGTTAGAAGGCATAATAGAAGCTTGTCCAGGGGGGAGTGGAACAACATAGAAGCAGAGATAATATATAGAATTATCTCTGATAGAAGATTGTCCAGGGGGGTGGGGCAAAACAGAAGCTCGTCCAGGGGACATTTACAAGTCTGTCCCTGGGGGGTAGAGGTATAATACAAGCTTGTCCAGGGGTGTTTTATAAATTGTCCCGGGGGTATACGTTTGCAATTATTGTCATCTGTAGGGGTGTACGGTTAAATGATGGAATAGCCCAATAGATATTACTCTAGTATCTATGGTTTTCCTCATAGTTGTTAGAATAGTAATTGCTGTAGGTGGCTTTTGTTCTTTTGGGTATCTTAGATAGGTCGTTAACCATCCTCCACTTTGCACCTTGTCGCTAATAGTTCATAACCCTAACCCATGTTCTGTTCTGTGGGCCTCCCTAATCTGTTGTATCCATTCTGTTGCAGTTTGTGTTCCCTCTGGGGACACCAAAAAACTTGGCCGCCAAACTTTCCTGCACTCCCTGCATATACGCTACGTAGGGAGTTATACGAGGGTCTGGGTACATCAAGTTGGTGGTCAGCATCACCCTCAAGCAAGCTACAAACCAGAGCCTCATAAGGAACGGGCTGCTAAAAGACAACAATATTGTCAGAGTCCTGAACATGCTCATTCAGCGAAACGTTAAGGCCACTCAAAGGTGTGTTGTACATGTACACACAGCTACCTACTCTTACTACATTTGTACGTGGTGTGATGTGGGCGTGCATTATGCAATCACGGGACTACATGTATATACAGGTACTGGTACTTCTTGTGGGAGCTTTATAGGGATCAGATGTGTATCTGTATTGTTAGAAATGCCCTAATTGCATACGATTAGGGTCGACTATCTTTGGTCAATAGTAACTTTGAGGCAATAGTGATATCAAAAGCAAGGGGAAAAGGGTTAATGATAAGGAAAAACAGAGTAGTCCTATATTTAGAGTGTAGCACACATTGTAGGACATTACGTTGTTCATGTGTTCATACTACCCTTGTTCCCTTCCTTTTTTTACACCACCTTTGCCTTTAAGTTCTATATCCCACCAAGTTTCTCATAGAGAATGTGTAACTACACTGTGGATCTGGGGATCCTCCCCAAATGCTAATTTCACTAAGCAATGTTATCAGTCAATCAGAAATGATGTGAAGGACCCATTAAATATCTAATTTATGAGACAACAGTACAAACGCACACAATACACTATGTGTGTGTGCATGTGGAGGAAGGAGAGGTGGTGCTAGATGATGAGGATGAGGGAGGAGTGGTGCGTATCTGGTTGTGTTGAAGATCTTCTTACAGCCTGAATGCCTCCATGGAGCCAGTATTCATCATTGTGCTTGGTGTAATGCCTTTTCAATGTAGCATACTTTCATAAGCAGTCAATCCTGGCATCTGTTCTGATGATGTCCATGGAGGCATTCCATTTATTGCTAGAGAAGTACGCCCTCTTTGCATTGTCGTTGTTTTTTTTTTCAACACCTAAACATATAGAAAAATTGCACTGCAGTTTCCATTCAGAATCACCATCAATTGATATACACACCTTGGCCTGAAAACGTTCGACCGCCTAATGCACTCTGGTACATGGTATACCATACAGTGCATGTATGGTGTAACATGACTCTTTTCGTAACCTCCTGCAGGTATTGACATCAATCCATTGCTTTGCCTAATAGAAAATATAATCAGTAACAGTTCTCAGTACTACCTACACCTTAACGTTCTGGTGTATAGTGTCAGGATGAATTGGCACTTCAGCAGATAAGGTGTTGCAAAGCTCTTGAAAGTCCTGCCATCCATGTTAATGAACCACATTACTGATCAGTCAGGCCTTCTGCTTACCTTCCATTCCCAAATGCTTTTGATATGGTCTCATAGTCTTCACAACCTTTGACGACAGCTATTGTGTGGTTGCCTGCATGTTCAGAAACAAATTACTTATTTTGAGGGGGAAAGGACAATGCTGTACACAGATCTACATGTATGCATCCCTCCTTGGCAAGTGTGTAGTTACTATTGGTTTGGGTCACATATGTGGCATGTAGTGACTGCATGCTATAGACATGTAAGTGAGTGATGTTAGAACTTGACTGTGGGCAGCCAAATTATTCATTGCCTATTGTCTCTGTAATTAATGTTTTTACAGCAGTTAGCAATCACCATGCATCTTCATGTGTGTAATGAGGCACTACATGTAACTGTCCACCCTTTCCACACACACGCGCACACACACACACACACACACACACACACACACACACACACACACTTACCAGTTCCTGATAAATATCTGCCTTGAGGAACTAAGATAGAAAAAGACAAGATCATCATGTTGCTCGTCCTTGAAAATTTAGCACCATCACCACTGAATTTTACAGGAATCTTCTCACCAGGCTGGAACAAAGTTGGACATTCCCCAAGCTGCAAATGAATGCAAAGATGGGACAGTGTCCAGCAAAATCACCCTTCTGGGTAATTTTTCAAGTTTTCAATTTATTTATTTATTTATTTATTTTTCATAAGCCTCTATCAAATTACATGTATTCTTACACATCCAAAATTGGACTATCCATCATAAAGTTATTGGGTACTGAATTTATAGTTACCCATACATTTCCATGTGCGCGTTACTTTTCTTTTTGCTAGACACACTGTCCATATATTACTGATATTTGTAAAAACACTACCCAGTCTAGTTATCTCCTCCGGAATTGCCGTTTCAACGTGCCTATAAGACCCATCAAACGTTGGGATACTAAATAGTTTCACTGTTTTGTTGAGCTCCGATTTAGCAGCGCTAACTTTGCTTGCTCTTGGAAGGCTATCGCATTTCATTGAGAGCGCTTGCTAAAATGCATCACTCACACAATAAATACAGGACTTAGAACAGACGTTTACATGTTTTCGTTTGGTCAGAAAGGAAAGGAACCCTCTGAGGCATGGACTAGGGTGCTGATATGAAAATGAAGATTTCAATACTGAATACTTTTTCCTTCCTGGTCCAAGTATCATGATAAGTTGGGTGATGGATGCACCATTGACTTCCCTATTCGCTTACACAATAAGTTGAAATGGTCATCTAGGACTTTTATCAAGCAAGATGATGGACAGTAATGCCCAAGGCTTTGAGGAAGTTTTAGTAGTAAACCTAGTTAAAAAAGATGTTAGGAACATGCTCATGGTTCTCAGAACTCAATAACCATTTGTTTCTTCCATCACTGTCCCCTCCTTCCCATCACAGTCCCCTCCTTCCCATCACTGTCCCCTCCTTCCCATCACTGTCCCCCTCCTTCCCATCACTGTCCCCTCCTTCCCATCACTGTCCCCTCCTTCCCATCACTGTCCCCTCCTTCCCATCACTGTCCCCTCCTTCCCATCACTGTCCCCTCCTTCCCATCACTGTCCCCTCCTTCCCATCACTGTCCCCTCCTTCCCATCACTGTCCCCTCCTTCCCATCACTGTCCCCTCCTTCCCATCACTGTCCCCTCCTTCCCATCACTGTCCCCTCCTTCCCATCACTGTCCCCTCCTTCCCATCACTGTCCCCTCCTTCCCATCACTGTCCCCTCCTTCCCATCACTGTCCCCTCCTTCCATCACTGTCCCCTCCTTCCCATCACTGTCCCCCCTTCCCATCACTGTCCCCTCCTTCCCATCACTGTCCCCTCCTTCCATCACTGTCCCCTCCTCCCATCACTGTCCCCTCCTTCCCATCACTGTCCCCTCCTTCCCATCACTGTCCCCTCCTTCCCATCACTGTCCCCTCCTTCCCATCACTGTCCCCTCCTTCCCATCACTGTCCCCTCCTTCCCATCACTGTCCCCTCCTTCCCATCACTGTCCCCTCCTTCCCATCACTGTCCCCTCCTTCCCATCACTGTCCCCTCCTTCCCATCACTGTCCCCTCCTTCCCATCACTGTCCCCTCCTTCCCATCACTGTCCCCTCCTTCCCATCACTGTCCCCTCCTTCCCATCACTGTCCCCTCCTTCCCATCACTGTCCCTCCTTCCCATCACTGTCCCCTCCTTCCCATCACTGTCCCCTCCTTCCCATCACTGTCCCCTCCTTCCCATCACTGTCCCCTCCTTCCCATCACTGTCCCCCCCCTTCCCATCACACCCCATCCTTCCCATCACTGCCCCTCCTTCCCATCACTGTCCCTCCCCATCACTGTCCCCTCCTTCCCATCACTGCCCCCCCCATCACTGTCCCCTCCTGTCCCATCACGCCCGCCGGCCAAGGGCCCCCTTCCCAGCACGGTCCCCCTTCCCAGCACTGCCCCTTCCCATCACATAAACATACAAACTTGTGACAACACCATACATTTACAAAGCCAAATACAAATGTCACATAGTCTGCATATTCAGTAGGCATTAAATGACCACACAAAAGCTTTCCATTTGAGTTTGTCACCTGGAAGATGGCTGGCAGTCCATGCTACATTGTTCATCAAGGTGGGTCCAATCCCTGGCCCATACCAGGTGGTCCCCACTGAGCCTGGAACCTGAATTTTGGCAGACCACCTAGGTATGTACACTTCAATAACACCAAGAGGAGTTCTTTTTAACTGACCAGATTGGGGGGAGGAGGGAATACCTTGTGAGTAGTGGGGGAAAAACAATCTGCCATGATAACATGATGTGATGGGGAGGAGGGGACAGTGATGGGGAGGAGGGGACAGTGTTGGGGAGGAGGGGACAGTGTTGGGGAGGAAGGGACAGTGATGGGAAAGAGGGGACAGTGGTGTGGAGGAGGGGACAGTAGAATAGGAAGGAGGGAGACAGTGGTGGGGAGGAGGGGACAGTGATGGGAAGGAGGAGACAGTGATAGGGAGGAAGGAGGGGGACAGTGGTGGGAAGGAGAAGACAGTACGGTGGCCCTGGAGGTCGCGCGACCAAACATTGTACGACAAGCGGTTTTTTTGATTGAACAATACAGCGACGGTCCGATTCCGTGTTCGAGCAATGGAGCAGCGGTCCGATTCTGCGATCAATCCCATTCCGCGATCAAACGATCATCCACTTCCGCTACCGCGCTAACTAGCATTGATCTATTTTTGGGATCAAACAACGGTCTATATCTGGGATCGAACAACGGTCTATTTTTGAGATCGAACAGCGGACCGTTTCTCCGACCGACCAGCCAAACGTACTATGGGATATATAGGTGGTACCTTGCATGACGTCACGTAATTTTATACTATTATTCGATATACAATAGTACTTGAGGCGAGCAGTATGGTTCACAGAGACGACCCAATAGTCGACCGTAAGTTAGCATATCACTATCAGGTAACGATGCATATACATGCACATGCAGGGCTAATAGTGCGATACTGGAGGCAGCAGAAGACAATCCTGGTCATACTCGGCTAATGCACCACGTGGTTGTTGGGTTAGTGTGTATGCTGGCTACACTGGCGCAGTAGCAGTAAACTAACGGCATCGCTATACCTTCAGGCTAACATGGCTCAAGAAAAGGCTCGCTGCGCTGGGACTTAAACGGCGCAACGTTGTGGAAACACGCCTTACACTTGGACATCAGGCCATTAAGGTCAGTACTTTTTGCCGGGCTATGCAAATACAGAGTGGCGTGACGTCTCCACGTGGGGGGCATAGAATGAACTTCAAACGTCCAACTGCTGCCTCGGATACCGGGTAATGTGGAGATTGCTACAATTGAAGTACCGGTACACCATTAAAGGGTAGCCTCATCTTTGGGTGAGGTACACGTGATCCTCCTTGACATACATCACTCATCTAGATCCACTGTGATGATGCTACTGGCAGTACAGTAATGGATCCTATTGCTTCACGACTACGTAAAGTTAAACGACTTACAAGGAGAACATATGTGAACAAGGCAAGCGACCAGCCCCATGTGTGCAGCTACCTATACCTTGAACTTAGTGTTTCATTTCAGGGTCCAAACTGGTGTTGGCACATCGATGGGTATGACAAGCTCAAACCGTTTGGCTTCCCCATTCATGCTTGTATTGATGGGTAAGTAGTATCTGTATCTTGTTTCATAATTTTCATGGTAGCATCTATGCAGGATGTGTTTGAGTATTCAGTTTTTGTGTTTTGTATTTTATATGTACTGTGTGGTTTGTGTGTGACATATTTCATATGTGCTGTGTTTTTGGGTGATATGTGCTGTGTGTTTGTGTGCTGCTTTGTGCAGTGCTAAAACAACTCACCCTTCCCCCACCTAGGTGTTTGATTGTCTTTTGTGGTCACACCTTTTGACTGTGTGTGTGTGTGTGTGTGTGTGTGTGTGTGTGTGTGTGTGTGTGTGTCCTCGCATCTGTGTGTTGTTGACTGTATTTGTGTGGCTGTATTGCAGTGCTTGTGTGGTATGAGCATTTGAACTGGTGTGTTTTGTATGCTGGCTGCTTGTGTCAACCTAGATATTCCTATCAAGTGCTAAAACAACTCATCCTTCCCCCACCTAGGTGTTTGATTGTCTTTTTGTGGTCACACCTTTGACTGTACAGCTATGTGTGTGTGTGTGTGTGTGTGTCCTCGCATCTGTGTGTTGTTGACTGTATTTGTGTGGCTGTATTGCAGTGTTTGTGTGGTATGAGCATTTGAACTGGTGTGTTTTGTGTGCTTGCATGGTAAAACCAAAATCCGTCCTCAACTGAGGAGGTCCTTAATTTATTGTGTTGATATGTCAGTCTTAAGCAGTGGTTCGTGTCCTCTTGGGCACAGCAAATCGAACACTTCATCTGGAGCTTCCCGCCGGACAAAAAGAAATAAACTTTTCATGGCAACTATCGTATGCTGTGTCCTTCACACTCTCGTTATCATGATGATGAGGCAAATGGCTATAAGGAACAACACACCTGGTTCTCTGTAACATATGATGCGCTGGATGGAGACATTTAACAACATGATTTAACAGTTGTGTAAAATATGTATACTAGTATGAGATTGTAATTGTAATCTAAAAATGATTTAATTGAAATTGTTTCTGCACTGCATGCAAGATGTCGAAGGAGGATTCTCTAGTTAATGATACTGTGTTCCAGGACCAATTGCGTGCAGCCCTCAAAAAGACACTTGCGGGTCGAACGATCATCGTCTCAGACTCATTCGTCTGCATCAGCCAGCAACGAGAGGTCCCCGCGTCACCGACAATCGTCCTCAACTGGATCTGTGCATACTCCGATAGTCACGTAGTCGTGAAGCAATAGGATCCATTACTGTACTGCCAGTAGCATCATCACAGTGGATCTAGATGAGTGATGTATGTCAAGGAGGATCACGTGTACCTCACCCAAAGATGAGGCTACCCTTTAATGGTGTACCGGTACTTCAATTGTAGCAATCTCCACATTACCCGGTATCCGAGGCAGCAGTTGGACGTTTGAAGTTCATTCTATGCCCCCCACGTGGAGACGTCACGCCACTCTGTATTTGCATAGCCCGGCAAAAAGTACTGACCTTAATGGCCTGATGTCCAAGTGTAAGGCGTTAAGTCCCAGCGCAGCGAGCCTTTTCTTGAGCCATGTTAGCCTGAAGGTATAGCGATGCCGTTAGTTTACTGCTACTGCGCCAGTGTAGCCAGCATACACACTAACCCAACAACCACGTGGTGCATTAGCCGAGTATGACCAGGATTGTCTTCTGCTGCCTCCAGTATCGCACTATTAGCCCTGCATGTGCATGTATATGCATCGTTACCTGATAGTGATATGCTAACTTACGGTCGACTATTGGGTCGTCTCTGTGAACCATACTGCTCGCCTCAAGTACTATTGTATATCGAATAATAGTATAAAATTACGTGACGTCATGCAAGGTACCACCTATATATCCCATAGTACGTTTGGCTGGTCGGTCGGAGAAACGGTCCGCTGTTCGATCTCAAAAATAGACCGTTGTTCGATCCCAGATATAGACCGTTGTTTGATCCCAAAAATAGATCAATGCTAGTTAGCGCGGTAGCGGAAGTGGATGATCGTTTGATCGCGGAATGGGATTGATCGCAGAATCGGACCGCTGCTCCATTGCTCGAACACGGAATCGGACCGTCGCTGTATTGTTCAATCAAAAAAACCGCTTGTCGTACAATGTTTGGTCGCGCGACCTCCAGGGCCACCGTAGAGGAGGGAACAGTGACAGGAAGGTGATGCAGAGCAAGGGGAACAGTACAGCACAACCAAATGGCTGACCATCTCTTGAGCATTGTTTTCTACATCGTCATGGTGTAGTCCTGAGTACCATGGTGGCCCCCACAATTCTTACTGCAATGATGAATGTTGAAGGTGGGCCAGCCAACAGGATTGATCCGCTCAGTGTAGGAATACAGGTAAAGATCTGAGTGTTGGGGAGGAGGTGGAGTGGGGTTGTGGTGTTTGGCATAGCAATAGTTAAAAACAGCAGCACAAGCACATGTTGCAGAGGTACAAGATACCAACCATTACCCTGTACATGCTTCAAAAGTCACTGCCAAGCAACCCCCTTACAACCCCCTTACAACCCCCTTACAACCCGATTCTAAAAGCTGTGTGTGCCTTCATCTGTGTTAAATTTACGTACATACATACATACATACATACATACATAAATACATACGTACGTACATACATCCATACATACATAAATACATACATCGATACATACATACACACACACATACATTACATTACATATGTACATACATGTACCTTAACTTCTACGTTTCCATCACATGGCCTAATTGCAAGACAGGGAGAACGGGTCTCTTTGTGAAAGCTTTCCATTTGAGTTTGTCACCTGGAGGATGGCTGGCAGTCCATGCCACATTGTTCATCAAGGTGGGTCCAATCCCTGGCCCATACCAGGTGGTCCCCACTGAGCCTGGAACCTGAACTTTGGCAGACCACCTGGGTATGTACACTTCACTAACACTCAAGAGGAGTTCTTTTTAACTGACTAGATTGGGGGGGAGGAGGGAATATCTTGAGAGTAGTGGGAAAAAACAATCTGCCATGATAACATGATGTGATGGGGAGGAGGGGACAGTGATGGGAAGGAGAGGACGGAGGGGACAGTGATGGGGAGGAGGGGACAGTGATGGGAAGGAGGGGACAGTGATGGGGAGGAGGTGACAGTGATGGGAAGGATGGGACAGTGACAGGAAGGAGGAGAGCGTGATGCGGAGCAAGGGGAACAGTACAGCACAACCAAATGGCTGACCATCTCTTGAGCATTGTTTTCCACATTGTCATGGTGTAGTCTAGAGTACCTTGGTGGCCCCCACCATTCTTATTGCAAAGATGAATGTTGAAGGTGGGCCAGCCAACATAGGAATACAGGTAAAGATCTGAGTGTTGGGGAGGAGGTGGAGTGGTGTTGTGGTGTTTGGCATAGCAATAGTTAAAAACAGCAGCACAAGCACATGTTGCAGAGGTACAAGATACCAACCATTACCCTGTACAAGCTTCAAAAGTCACTGCAAAGCTTAACCCCCTTACAACCCGATTCTAAAAGCTGTGTGGCCTTCATTTGTGTTAAATTGCAGCTGCATTGTCTCCCTCTCAGCCCAGGATACTGAGCAGTTGAAAATGTTTCTACACATGCCCAAAACCACCTATGCATGAAAAAGTATATACATGTACATACATGTAGCATACATGTACACGCATTACATCCATCCACACTACACCACATACAACACAGACATAATACATACAGACATACATACAGACAGACATACATACAGACAGACAGACAGACCAGACAGACAGACAGACAGAAGACAGACAGACAGACAGACAGACAGACAGACAGACAACAACAGACAGAAAACAGACAGACAGACAGACAGACAGACAGACAGACAGACAGAAGACAGCAGACACACACGACAGACAGAAAGACAGACAGACAGACAGACACACAGACAGACAGAAAGAAAGACAGACCGACACACACACAGACAGAAAGACAGAGACAGACAGACAGACAGACAGACAGACAGACACAAGACAGACGACAGACAGACAGACAGACAGACAGAAGACAGGACAGACATACAGACAGACAGACAGACAGACAGACAGACAGACAGACAGACACACACAGACAGAAAGACAGACAGACAGACAGACAAAGACAGACGACAGACAGACAGACAGACAGACAACACACACAGACAAAGACAGACAGACAGACAGACACACAGACAACAGAAATAAAGACAGACCACACACACACACACAGACAGAAAGACAAAGACAGATCAACACCATACAGACAAAATACATACAATACAGACAATACACATACATACATACATACATACATACAGACAACAGACATACATACTACGCACACACAAGTAATACACATGTACAAAACACAACACACATAACACATACATAGATGAACATGCAATACATACATACATACATGCAGACACACTGCAAATACATACATGCAGACACACATACACAATGCATACACATGTAAGCACACGCACACACACCTCACACGAACAAATGCACACAAGTCGAGCACTACACCTGCACATGGCCGTTGAGCATAGCTGACAGGCATCAGTACAGCAGGTGTCTCCCAGCAGTCCAGTATCACACTGTTCCCCTGAGGTCACCACATAATCCATACCCCCGTCCCACGAACTGGAGGGAGGGAGGGAAGGAGGGAGGGAGGGAAGGAGGGAGGGAGGGAGGGAGGAGAGAGGGAGGAGGGAGAGAGAGGAGGAGGGAGGAGGGAGGAGAGAGGGAGGAGGGAGGGAGGAGAGAGGGAGGAGAGAGGGAGGAGGGAGGGAGGAGAGAGGGAGGAGAGAGGGAGGAGGGAGGGAGGAGGGCACACACACACAGGCACATAACAAAGGGTGGGGGGAAAGGCCTTGAGAGAGGTAGACACTGACCTGTGAAGCAATTCTGGGCCTTGGCACTGAGAACAGCCCCAATGCTGGTTCTATTGCAGTTGGAGAACATCTAAAGCCAACAGGGAAAAAACCCATCTTTTAGAGCACAAAGCCAGCCCCAGACCACTAACACAGCCATGTCAGGTAGAAACGCCCAAAGCAGTGCTCCTTCACTAACTCTTTTATTAAATGCAACCAAAAAAAAAAAAGTTCTTCTGCCCATATTTCTGATGATATATTGCAGGTGACTTGATGACTATAACACCTTAAGTGTTAACTTGCTGGCCTCCCTCCCTCCCTTCCCCCCCTCCCCTCCCCACTTGACTATCCCAATGCTAGTTTTTGGGCCAACCTTGTGAGTGGGTTGTGATCCATCTTGTGCATACTGGTTCATGATGAACACATTGCTGCAGGAGGGAGTGGTAGCGGGATCGTGGTAGCTGCCCCAGCTGTGGCCAATCTCGTGTCCAGTCACCAGCACCTCCTCCACGAAGACCAGGGGATTGGAGGATGAGGTGTACGAGCTCAAAGCTGTGTTGTAGATTATTCGGGTCCCAGATGAGCTGGAGAAGAAGCCTGTGGAGGTGTGGAGTGAGCCCCTCAACCCCCCAGAAGAAATGGGCCCACCTCAACCCTTGGAAGAAACAAATTTGAATCCCTCTCCTCCATCAATCCAAGGAAAAACAAGCCCTCCCCTCTCAAAAAAAAAAAAAACTCAAGCCATCCCTCTAACCTTAGAAGGAACACACACCCCCAATGCCTCTTCTTTATTCCATTGCAAGTTCTAACACTTCTGTGCAATTCTTTCTATTCTTTTCTCCATTGAATGCCCACTTTCAATTCTTCCACACTCATTCCCTACGACTCACTGGTTGAGCATATCCCTCCAGTGGTGGTTGCACTGGGACTGGCAATGTTGCTCAGCCCTAGGAGGCCATTGGAGAGCACCCAATAGGTGAAAAGGTGTGCCAGACAGTAGCCATCCCACACCTTCCCCTGGCCATCTCCTGTGTTGAACTGTTCAGGAGCACTGAGGCATCGGATATGTCCTCTTGCGTGTTGTATGTGCTGCCAGAGTAGGAGGTGTGGATCATGATCTGGAAGAGAACATGTTATGAGTTAGTGGGTGCTGTGTGTGTGTGTGTGTGTGTGTGTGTGTGTGTGTGTGTGTGTGTGTGTGTGTGTATGTGTGTGTGTGTGTGTGTGTGTGTGTGTGTGTGTGTGTGTGTGTGTGTGTGTGTGTGTGTGTGTGTGTGTGTGTATTGTATGAGTGTGTGTGTGTGTGTTGTGCCATAGATAATAGCTTTCAGTAGCTAGGGGGTCTGGAAGGTCGCTGTCAGTTCCTAGTAACCCGGACGAGGATATCGCGCGTTCCTAGATCCGCCACTGCAGAGGGAGCCAAAAAGAACACATCCAAGGTTGAAGGGAAGTTACGTAGCCATAGTCGTCGCCACGTGATTATAATTGGGCACTGTCCTTATATGGCTTGTCCCTGTCGCGCGTATCGTATATACCATTTTGTGATTGTCCGCTTCGAATTCTATATAGAACGACCACAATGACAAATGTGGATATGCACACACGCATATGGAAAAGTAGCAACAGAAAAGGGACGTTGATTTCCCAGCTGTCATACTCATAGCCCCACCACGTGGTCGAATATAAAAAGCTATAGGCCTATAGTGGCCTTACTTAACTTATACACTTAGCCTTCAGTGATGCCTTAGTTTTTCAGAAAACAAACACACGTAGTTTAATACGTATTGTGTTTATCGAATAGACCTTATTCGACCGCAATTATGAATACATTATTGCGTGACTTGCATGTGACATGATTAATTGTTTATTGAGAAAGGCGTCGCCGTTATTGAGTATGGCTGAACAATCGGATGCGTTTAAGCTAGTCTCGTACCCAGACCCACCATGACGTAAGTGTTTATCGCTTACACTACGACAGGTGGGTCTGGGAATATCGTCGAACATTTTTGTTCCAGCGTCCTTGATTTTTGAGGACGGAAGTTTACATCTAAATTTAGATTTACGTAATGTCCGTGGTATTATGATAATTAATACTCAAAACGCAATTTCTAGATGTCGGCCGGATGAAGGCCCGATAGAGGAGTCAATATTGCATGCTGCCCGTAGGTTAGGATACCATGATCTTCGAGAGCATCAATTGCATGCTGCAAAGAAATTCTGCAAGGGAATGACGTCTTTGTTAGTCTGCCTACTGGAAGTGGAAAGTCCCTTATTTATGCTGTTCTACCGTTTGCGTTTGACCACTTACGCGGCAGCGAAGGCAGCATTGTGGTCGTTGTTTCACCGTTACTCTCGCTAATGAAGGATCAAGTAAGAGATATAAACTGTACATATACAGATATGAGGACTTAATGCATTGTTTCGTCTAAGGTTACTGCGCTGTGTGTGCGAGGACTTAGAGCAGCGTGTATTACTGGTGAAGCAAGCAGTGATCAACAGCTACAGGCCAGCGTCATGAATGGAGAGTTTCAACTTCTCTTGATTGGTCCTGAACTTCTATTACTACACCCTCTTTGGAGAGCCATGGTTCGGGTTCCTGTTTACATTGAAAAACTAGTAGCTTTTGCTATTGACGAAGCTCACTGCATTGCTCAATGGTAAAAATTACATGCATATACAGGATTCATATTACTGTGTGTGTATTTTCAGGGGAGATAACTTTAAGCAGGAATTCAGCAACCTTGGAGAGATTAGATGCTTGATACCACCTAGCATTAATCTCTTGGCTTTGACAGCTACTGCCACAGTCACAACAAGGAAGAAAATACAATGCATTCTAGGAATGAAAGATCCTGTCATCATTGCCGTGTCACCAGACAAGGCCAATATGTCCTACTGGGTGAAAGAAAGAGGAACTGTAGAGGAAACGTTTGCCCCACTTGCTGCTATGTTACGTAATGAGAGAACTAAAATGCCCAGAGTTATCATCTTCTGTCGGCGATGTGAAGACTGTGCATCGATATATGACTTTTTCCTCTCCACACTGAAGCATGAATTTACTGAGCCGATATCTGCCCCTAATGTGTCTAAGTTCAGACTAGTGGACATGTACACCCAAAAGGAGGTTCAGGAACGCATCGTAAAATCATTCTCCTGTGCAACTGCCTCTCTTCGCATAGTAGTGTGTACTATTGCATTTGGTATGGGGGTAGATTGTGCAGATGTCAACCAGGTTATTCACTGGAGGCCTTCTGCTGATGTGGAAAGTTACATGCAAGAATGTGGTAGAGCTGGGCGAAATGGTCAGGCATCTAGTGCAGTGATTTATGTAAACAAATCTGACCTCAGCATTAGAACTACCTCAAAAGAAATGAAGAACTATTGTGTCCAACAACAGATGTGCAGGCGTTCAATTCTGTGTTCCTACTTTGACTGTTCAACAGCACAAGTTATTGGTTGTGCATGTTGTGACATTTGTTCAAAGAACTGTGAGTGCACTGATTGTAAATGTAAAAGCTTTCCTGTCCAACTATCTTAGTATATTTGTTTGTGACTGTGCCATAGAAGTGATTATGTAGGGACAGCTGCACCCCACTTGTTAGCATTGCTGATAATGTGACAGCTGTCATAAGAGTGATATCACAAATAGATCAGACAAACATGAGCAGGTGCCTAGGCGCCAAGGATCTAGTGCAGGAATCTGACCTCAGAAGTATTGTGCAGATGTACAGGCGTTCTATTCTGTGTTCTTACTTTGACTGTTCAACAGCACTAGTTATTGGTTGTGCATGTTGTGACGAACTGCGAGTGCACTGATTGTAAAGGTAAAAGCCAACTATCTCTTAATATATTCATCTCCTTTGTGTGACTGTGCCATAGAACTGATTATGTAGGGACAGCTGCTAAGTATTCAGCACCCCACTTGTTAGCATTGCTGATAATGCGACAGCTGTCATAATTATATAAGAGTGATATCACAAATAGGTGAGGTGAGCAGGTGCCTAGGCGCCAAGGGTGGTGATTGCAATGTTGTCTGTGTGTGTCTGTGTGTGGAAGGGAGAAAGGGAAGTAATATGCAACACTGCCAATTTTATGCAAGTTAAATCATTTACCAAATGTGGTCTTCTTTTAAAAAAATACGTAGTTGCTGCATCATCCAGTCTCTAAATTTGTTTACATTGATACTACTGATTAGTTGATTGCTCTCTATGGATTTAAAGTTTTGATGAAATCTTCCAGGTTGCATATGAAAGTTGCCATTGTGTACAAGTTCAGTGACAAGTTGTTTAGGTCTTCTTCTTCAGAGCGTCGTGTGTGCGCCTTTGTTACAACTGTTCCTGTCATTGCATCAAAATTGGTAATAATTTCTGAAAGAGGACCCAATGCTTTTCCAACTTTAGATATTGCACTGGGAGTTTTGTTTGCTCCAAGATGTGAAATAGCATCCTTGCATAGCCGGTTCAAATGTTCCATGTGGAGATCAGCAGAAATATTACACCCTGTTTTTCCATGTATATTAACAAATCGTCCCCAAAGCATTTGAGCAGCATACCGAGGAGGCAGTATGTAGTAGTATGATGCCAATAACTGCAAGGCTTCAATGCAATAGTTCTTGTGACCTGTTCCACGAAACAAAGAAAAAAGAACTTCCAACATCTAAGAACACGAAAGCCATCACCCTCTCGAACTGCATCCTTGAACTCAAGGTAAAGAAGACCCAATGACAATAACTTCCATAGTATACTTCAGTATATGGTCAGAACTATCCTTATAATCTCTATATGGATAGCTTATATTAATGAATTTGCTGCATATTGACACCACTAGTGATTCAAGAGCAGCCTGCTGATCTGAAGGAAGTGTAGAGGATGAAAAGTTTAGCAGAAAGTCTGATGAATTGCTAACACCAACAGAATGCAGTGCTGCTGCAATTACATGACTTGATGTTTACCAGCTCCAAAAAGTCCTCACATGCATTCATGTCTTTTTTGACATCCTTACTACATTTCTTCTGTTGATGAGGATCTTAAAGTTGGTAAAGAGTACCGACATCCAGAGTGGAGGTTGCTTTGTACAAATGTGACCATTAAAACCTAAAAGATGAATTGGGAACACATACATGTGACCTGGAATAAAATTTTATATGTTTATGAACTCACCTGCATAAAACACATTTTTGTGTGCCAGTCCTCCACAACAGGAATGAATGCATCCAGTCGCCTTCTACCATTATCAGAGTTTCTGCGGATACTCTGGCTGCCTCGAACTCTGGCTGCAGTGAGCTGGTCACCACCAATCAGTATTTGACAAAAGTGATCTATCTCTATGTCTGTACTTCTGGTTCTCCCGCTTGTGTCCTCAGGGTCCTCAAAGTGTTGAATTGTTCTGATAGAAGGAACATACTTGTGTAACCCATCGAGGATATCCATCATGTCATCCAACTTATTCTCATTCTTTAATAATACTCCCAGTGGGACCTGTAATAAGGATAAGAAAAAGTAATAAGGTACGAACTAGGTAAGAAGTCAGATGTTGTTTTAATATAAAGGCATACCACTTCAGATTTCTTTGACATAGCAACAGAGTATGGATGAGGAATATGCTGTAGTACCACGGAAGACAGGTGGCTAATCCCGGGAATGTGTTTCACTAATATTCTCATCATCAGTGTACAGAAGTTCGCTTCTAAGCTTTGACAGTCTTCAGGTGATGGTAAAAAAAGGTTAACATCTATTTCTTTGGAAGTGACAAGTGGTACTTCAGGTGATAAGTCACTGACATCCACTCTATCCTTCACTGCATATGAATGAAAGTAATGTAAAGAAGTGGACTGATGATTATGTCGCATATCTCGAGGTCTGACTGTCTTGTCTATGTTGTCCCCAACTATGCGAAACCCACACCATCCAATGGTGGGGTCACTGTCATCCTCAGATGCAGATACTGTCTCTGAAGAAGGTTGATCTGTCAGACTTTTCTCAGAGCCAGAAAGTGTACATTCATCTGCACAATGAACATCCACATTAATCTGAATTACTATAACCAAATGCCCTACCAGAATATCTTTCTGACAAAGGTGAGTGAAGAGATGAGATGGGATAGGACTACTTCCACAAAGCAGTTCACCTCCTATAACATGAACAGATGAAAACATAGTATGACTGAACAATGGTACAAGTAAAGAGAGTTTGGGCACCAACACTGATGATTCATCAATTGAAAGATGAAGAAATTTCTTTTACCATTAGGTGATTCCAACTGCATGCTGAGTGGAGACATATTTGGACATTGCAGTGAATTTGTCTCTGATGAATCGCTTTGTGAACTTGAGTCTGAACAAGGTGACACAGTAACTTCAAGTGGCTGAGGGAAGGGGACATCAGATTCACTCCCATACTCAAAAGAGTTGTCTAATCCTCCAAACTGCATCCGAGCAACTGGACCCTATAAAAAAGTCGGCATTCAATGGCCACATCAATAGCACACAACTGGTAACCTGATTTGTTGAAATGGTAGATTTAAGGCTGTTCACCCAATCCAGAACACGTTGGTCATGGTTTTCTCCCATCTGGTCTATGATACGCCTTGTCATGAAAGTTGACAAACAGATTCCTAGCTTCTGCAGCCTGTTATACACCTATTTGACCATTACATAATATGATTTGAACTGTATCAGTAATAACAAGCTCACCTGCTTTGCAGCATGCCCTAAATACAAAACAATGGACACATAACTTTGCACAGATGTACAGCGCTTATGTGTTCCAGCAAGCATTGCGGCACACATGACCATGACGAATTTCATCCTAGTGCTTCTTTGAGGAATGCAGGACTGAAGTAACTCAACCAGTGTAGGAGCTTTTTCTTTCATTGTGTAGTATAAGCCATTCCATGAGAAGTTCCTTAACGAGCTCACATCTTTCATCATAAAGTCTGGACTTGCCAACAGAGCCTTCATCTCAGCTCGCAACATCCTACACAGTTCTCGAAGCATGGATCGTTTCAATGTTTGGTCGTGAGAAGCATGCCTCATAACTGCATTGCTTGAATTGCGGCCTAAAGACTTTCCAAGAGCTTCTTTGGAAGGAGACAAGGTGTAAGTCTTTTTGTAGCCTGACTGCGTAACAACCTAACAGGATAATAGATATTAAATGCGTACAGTATAAATGGATGCAGATAAACTAACCACTTTCACTGCAGCTGCGTGCTCAGTTGGCGTAGCTCTTCTCTTTGTACCGCTGCTCTCAAGTGTGGAGGGATCATTGGCTCGTCCTGAAAGCTTCGCAATGAGTAAACTCTCCAATAGTGAACATTTTTCGACAGTACGATAACAGGTCAAACACACATAGCCTTCCGCAAAAAATTTTCGCGCATCTTCATGGTCCCAACCCGACTGCGTAGCTAGATCCACCAATTTTTTGATGCAGCAAATCGTCGAAAGCGCTCCAAGCTTCTTTCTGTTCCTTCGTTGCAGAACAGGGGTTGAGCATACTTTGCAGCGGTTCATCGCAATTAAGTTGAGTGGTTGCAAATGAGCACGGACATTACGTAAATCTAAATTTAGATGTAAACTTCCGTCCTCAAAAATCAAGGACGCTGGAACAAAAATGTTCGACGATATTCCCAGACCCACCTGTCGTAGTGTAAGCGATAAACACTTACGTCATGGTGGGTCTGGGTACGAGACTATCTACACCCCCTGCTGGCATTTCAACTTGTTACTGTGCAACACTCAGTGGTATGTGACGTCATCAAATATCATCATCCTGATTAGCCATCTGTCCCTGTTTGTTACTGAAAATTGTATTACATGAATGACGGTGACCATCACTGATTGGCAATAAATCACAGGTATTGAGTAGATGAGACAAACTATGACTATGAATAATACACAGTTACAGTAGATTGCACCTGATAAAAATTATTGCATTCTTGTATTTGTAATTGTGTATATAAACAGTTTTATGAGCAGTTACTGCATTAATTTAACCTATTAACTATTCTTTCAGTGTTGTCATTAGTAGTAGTGAGTTGGTTTTAAGATCCAAATTACATAGGCAGGAAGCTTCTTAGCTATTGGATATGCTAAAGACCACATACTGCCTGTTCATGGAAGTTTCCCCTTTTAACCCTTACAATCCATCACTGCATGTATGTCAGAAATACGATCTTTTTTATGAACAATGTATCACACAATATACACGTATATTTCCCACAGGACACAACACAGTGCAGATGTCCTATTATGTTTGAACAGACTATTAAGCGAGAAGTGGAGTTTTCTCGCTTGGACTGCTGGTACCAGCACCAACACTTCCATTGCCATCACCACTTCTGGACGGAACTGTGGAACTGGTGCGACTGGAGCCCCAAGGTGGCGGAAGTATGGTGCCTTTGGATGGACCTGGGATGGGTCAAATATTACAATGCAAAATCAAAAATGTGTTCACCAATGCATCAACCCACCCTTCCCCTCTATCCACTTCCACTTAGATCCCTCTCACAATACATCCATCCTGAGACTGTTGTACCCTCCCCTCCCGGCTAGGCTACAATACATCCATCCTGAGACTGTTGTACCCTCCCCACCCGGCTAGGCTACAAGACTATCAATAAATCAGTTTAAATGGCAAGATACCACAATGTATCTTAACAGTGGATGCTGAGAAATTGTGACATGCATGGTATTACGGGTTCACCACTTGATTGTATACGACATGGACTGTAGAAGTGCCCCATAAAGTGAGCTACATGTATATTGCAGCTAATTTGGATGGATAATAAGATCACGAAATGAGTTTACATTAGTAAATGATCACTCAAAGTGGACGATGGAATGCACACATCAATGTAACGGGGGAGATTGATTTTTTTTAAAGTTTATTTTTAGGGTCACGCACAGCAAAACAAGATCCATCCTGCGGAATTTTTCTTCACTGAAATCTTAGTAGTGGGAAATCTTCAAGAGTGCAAACTTTTGTGAAATGGGAGCTACACTGTACTTTAAATGTCACACACAAACGGTTACAAGGTGACTTATGGAGCCGGCCCCATCTGTGCGTCCAGGTGGCCTTGCTTGCATCCTAGTGTCTACAGTTATTAACTATTGACTACCCAAAAGGCTATGCTATGCACACTTGCTCATTGTGAATGCCCACTAAATGGACACACATGCCTTGCCTGGCAATACAGCATCTATTACAGGCCACCTGTACCAAGTACAGAAAATGAGGAAAGATCTACAGTACCTGCATTAGTGCAGGTGTGTGTACGTAACCCTAGCAACGATCTGACTGCTAACAGGACAGTGAATTGCAATCGAGTGGACATGGGTGCATATGTTCATGTGCAGACACTTTTAACACTGAATATACTGTATGCATTGCCCATTCCTCCAACGCTTCCTGTGCCCTTCACGTACCAACATAGCTCAGTAGCACAGGCAAGAAAACCAGGCCATGGAGACTGCCAAAGAGTAACATCATCATGTACATTCGGAAGTAGTAAATCTGTGTGTCAGAAGAGAGATTATTACAAAAAGGAAGTACAGAGCCCTAAATACTGGAGGTTATTACAAAAAACATTTTAATGTGCATATTACAATTATCATTTATATGACATTCAGATGTAATTTTTACTTGTCTATTCTATATTAAGCATACTTGAAAGATCTGCGACTTGGCAAACAGAAGGACGAAGACACCCAGGAACTTGGTGATGGTGATGCCACTCACAACCTGCACAGTAAGAACACAAATACGTCTGAAGTTAGACAGGAACCACACCCACAACCACACAGATCACTCACACCCACACCCACACCAACACCCCACCCCACAGAGGTTACTCACAGAGGAGCCCATCTCTTCCAGAGCTGATCTGGCTCTCTCCACCCTTGTCTCCAGCTCACTGGAGCAGTACCAGCGAACAATGTGAGCACAGAACTCCACAGCGATGCCAACAGTCTACACACGTGGGACATCAAACACCAGTGAGGTAACATCAATAGTGGCAACAATACCACACCTCCAATACAACCCAACTAGTCCCAGAATCAGCAGTCGCTATGGTTATAATAAGTCAACACTGTAAGTATTACATGTAAATTATAGGACCACTGGGTTTAATAGACATAACTACAGTAAAAGTATCAATTATGCCAGCTTGCTGGGTTCACAGAATGCTACAGCGCGCGTCCACCCACAAGTTCACACTCGCACGCGAGTCGCTCGCGAGTCATGTTCGAGTGCATTAACGCACTCGCGAGTGCGCGTACAGCGAGTGCTACTCGTTCACTCGACAAAACGATTTACGGGTATTGCCGGAAGTTGACTGCAAGTTAGTTAGGCGTGGTTGGTAGGTGTATGCCTAGTTGGGCGTAGCCCGACCTTCGCGTATTGGGATACCAAGATTTGTATCCATTCGAGTGCGAGTAATTGCGAGTCACTCGCGAGTCGCACGCGAGTCACACGCGAGTCACTCGCGTGCGAGTGTGAA